>JAJEJO010053222.1:28888-131365 GCA_020662805.1 Glaucomys volans | reverse complement strand
GGGATTGAACTCAGGGACACTCGGCCACTGAGCCACATCCCCAGCCCTATTTTGTATTTTATTTAGAGACAGGGTCTCACTGAGTTGCTTAGGGCCTCGCTAAGTTGCTGAGGCTGACTTTGAACTCGTGATCCTCCTGCCTCAGCCTCCCAAGTCGCTTGGATTACAGGCGTGCGCCACCGCGCCCGGCTTGCAAGTTCAAGTTCTATGTAAGTTTCTTTTAGGTTCCTGAAACTGTGACCTGCTTACGTTAACTCAAGTGATAGGGCCTCAGGAAGTAGGAAAAAGCAGTGCCTGCCCTCAAGGGGACAAGATAAGACAAGTATTTGTGAAGCTAGAGTGAAGCCAGGCTGAGAGCATGGGGACTCACTGGGTAGGGGGACAAGTCAAGACAAAATGTGGACATGTGCTTTGTGGCAGGGCCTGGCAGCCTTCAGCAAGTCCCAGAAATAAGAACTTCCTGGGATTAGTACGAGGGCACAGGGCATGTGAGAAAGGCTGGCAAGGATGGGAGCTGGGAGGGCACTTAGTTTTCCAGTAGTCCAAGCATCTCCTTCCATTCCAGTATGCATGGGAGACTCCGCCCTCGGAGGGTCGAGACCCATTTCCCCTTCAGCTGAATCTGGACCCAATCCCTGACTTGCTTTGACTCATAAAAGTGGTGCAAGTGACACTGCACCAACACCCAGGGCTAGCCCCAAGTCTGGCAGCTTCTGCTTTCATTCCCTTGGAAGCCAGTTGCCATGTAAGAAAACTGTCTATCCTGAAGCCACCATGCTGTCCACCTGGAGAGGCCACACAGAGGAGCACTGCCGTGCTAGACCAGTAAGTGAAGCCTGCCAAGCATCTCTCCCAGTCCAACCGCCAGCTGAATTCAGCCCAGTGCGTAACCCCGGCTAATGTCACGTGGAGCAGAAGAATCCCCCAGCTGAGCCCGGCCCAGACTCCTGACTCAAAATCATGAGATATAACAAGCTGCCATTTTAAGCCACTAATATTTGAAGTCGATTATGCAGCAGGAGAAAACTAAAACCCTTGGATTCTCAACTCAGCATGGATCGCCACAGGTGAGATCGACAATCTTGTCAGGCCCCGGGTTCCTGACTGCAGACCGAGGGTTAAATCGAGTGCCTAATGACACCGAGCGCTAGCCTGGCACCTTGCCTGTGGTCATGCCGAGAACCCATGGTGATCAGCCAGGGCGGCCAAGGTTCTCACACCCATGCTCTGCCCCGCCTCCGTGATGGCCATTCAGATCACATTGTCCCAGGGCCTGACACCTTGGCGGTACTCTGGTTAAGGACAGTGGCTTCTGAGCCAGATGAACATGGGTGTGAGCCCTTGTCTGTGGAGAGGTCTCTCCCCATTGCCTTCCACTCTGCAGAGCTTTATCATCCAGAAGCAGGCTGGAGCTGGGCTCGGTGGCGCACACCTATGATCCCAGCTACTGGGGAAGTTAACATAAGATCACAAGTTCAAGGTCAACCTGGGAAAGTTTAGGGAGACCCTGTCTGAAAAATTTTAAAAGGGCCAGAGATGCAGCTCAGAGATAGAGTGTTTGCCTAGTGCACATGAGGCCCTGGATTCAATCCCTTGTACTGAAGGAAAAAAAGAAAAAAAAACAAAAGCTGGACTTAACTATGAGGGTGGGGAAAGAGCTTTGAGAGACACTTGATCATACTGTATTCGCTCCTCTTGGTCAAGTTCACACAGTCTGCTAAGCGCTTTGCATAGACTACCGTGCGTTTGGGGGGAGTACTATGATTGGCACAACTGTCCCACCATCACCTGGGTCCCAGTCACCACCCCTTGCCTGCACCCCTCTCATAGCCTGGGACCCTGCTCCTCTTCTTGCCAACTGCAGAGTACATCTGCTCAAATGCAGGGCGGGTGATGCCACCGTCCGCTCAGAACCTGCAGGGCTCACATCTCACTCGGTGGACACCCGCATCCTCCTGGGCACTGCAAGGCCCACCCCCTCTCCCACCTCAATCCCCACCCATCTCTCTGGACAGCCTCTGGACCATCAGGGTCCTGGGACTAGAACCCTCCTCTAGAAATAGCCACATGGCTCCCTCCCTTGTCTCCTTTAATCTTTACTTAAATGTCACCTTCTTAGTGAGACCTTACCTGAGCAGTCCATTTAAAATCTATACTCTTAGCTGGGCGCGGTGGCGCACGCCTGTAATCCCAGCACTTGGGAAGCTGAAGCAGGAGGATCACAAGTTCAAAGCCAGCCTCAGCGACTTAGCAAGGCCCTAAGCAACTCAGTGAGACCCTGTCTCTAAATAAAAAAATACAAAATAGGGCTGGGGAAGTGGCTCAGTGGTGGAGTGCCTCTGGGTTCAATCCCCAGTACCAAAAAAAGAAAAAATCTATACTCTTATCCCGGGGCCCCCAGGCCCCTTTCCCTGCTTTGACTTTCTCCACAGCACGCATTGTTATCAGACATCAGGATTACATTACTTGCTTGTTTACTTTTCCATCCTGCACTTTCCCCCCACCAAACATGCACTAGAACATGCTCCTGTGGGGTGGAAATTTGTGTCTGTGGCCCCAATACCTGGCAATAGCTCAACTAAGCTTTGTTACACCAATGAGGCCCTGGATTCAATCCCCTGTACTGAAGGAAAAAAAGAAAAACAAAAACAAAAGAGCTGGACTTAACTGTGAGGGAAAGAGCTTTGAGAGACACTTGATCATACCCTGTAGAGACAGGGTCTCACTGAGTTGCTTAGGGCCTCAGAACACAGAAATCCATACACACAGGATGTGAGGTGACCCTACAGACATCTTCAAAAATTAAGCTGGAGCCGGGCACATACCTGTCATGCCAGAGACTCAGGAGGCCAAGGCAGGAGGATCGCAAGCTTGAGGGCAGCTTGGGCAACTTAAGGAGATCCTGTCCCATAATAAAAAATAAAAAAAGGGCTGGGGACATAGCTCAGTGATAAAGTGCAGAGAGAGAGAGAGAGAGAGAGAGCATTTTCTCTCCTCTGCAAGCCCTAAAGCCCTGTGTGGTGAGGAGGATCAGGGATCCAAGAAGGCAAGTGGTCCCCACCAGGCTGACACTGTGAGACCAGCCAGGCCAATGGAGCCAAGAAGCAATGGCGTGGAACCCTGCAGAGGGGCCTGGCATCTCTCGAGGAGATCTTCTGGTTTACTGCTACTCCACATCTACATCTACTCCCAGGCCTGTCCTGAGCACAGGCCTCCATCTTGGCCTGGAGCAGAAAGGCACTGGCCTGCATCAGCTGGGTAGCTGGGAGATGAGAGGACTTGAGGAGATGACATGTTGGGGCCAAGTGCGTGACATCCAGGTGCACAAAGCTTAGGATTTCCTTGAGAAGGCAAGCTTATTGGTCGTGACTTTCAACTCCAAGTGACAATGACCTTGAGATCCAGAGTCTCTGCAGCTTGGTTTTGGAAGGAGGGGTAGAGAAGATTTCCAGGTTACAGAAGAGAAACCTGAATCTCAAAGGGATCAGGTACCCCGTCCAAGGTCACTACAAAGCCAAGTTGCCACCTGTGTCTATCCCTACCCAAAATCACACCCATTGGATAAATGCTTGTCTAACCGACAGTGGTGGCCTCTGAGTTCACCACGCCTGACTGACCCCTAAACTAGATGGCTCCACAAACCTAGTGCGCCTGCCATGCATGCCGCATCCCCTCCAAAGCCGGGTCGGGTGCTGGACACCACCTCCCGAACCGACATGCGGGGCTTCGCTCCTGGCCAGCAGGGGGCGCACACACATTGTTTTCAGGCGGACTCCTCCCCAACCTCCCCGCCCCCTCCACAGTCCTCCCTTCCCGATTGAGTGGCGTGTGAGACCGAAAGGGCCCCACTTGAACCAGCCTGCTTAATGTCAGGAGGCTTCAGATTGTGCAGCCTTCCCCAGCAGGCGGCCCTCCGGGTGTGTGGGACCTAAGATTTACTGCGCAACCCCAAGCACCAATGCTGAGCTCCTGACACCCATTATCTCGTGAATCATCGGAAGTACGGATACTATCAGTTTTCCAAGTGAGACTACTATGGTACTATTTTTACCCATTTTTCAAATGAAAATACTGAGGCCTGGGGCTGTCAAAGGACTTGTCACCCCCAGCCTTTCTTCTTCCAGGGCGTGGGCCTGGGCAGGGGTCTGGACAGGGGCCTGGACTTCCGGACAGGGCTGGAGTGGAAGGAACCCTTCTGAGAAGGGAAATGCTCTTGCCCCAGTTGTGCCGGGGTGCCTACTTCCTCGTGGTTTGTCACTGTTCCCCAGGCTCTGGGCAGGCACCTGGAGCAGGTCTGCCAGCTCCTTGCTGTGCCCGTGGGGCTCCCAGGGGCACTTCTTCCTGGTGTCAATTCCAGCCGGCTGGCACACACTGGGGGAGTGTCCTGGGCCAAGCAGAGGGGGCAGGGAAGGATCCACTGCATGTCACTGGGGCTCGCCAGCCTAGCTCTGCCGCCATTTTACATGCAAAGAAGCTCTGAGGAGGAGGTCACTTGCCTAAGGTCACTGAGCTGTCAGGGCTGGAACTCAGCTCTCTGGAAGGCCAGTCTTTCTTCAGGCTTCAGCAGATCATGTTCTCTGGGGCCTGGAATTGCCTCCTGCCCACCCCCCAGCTCCCACTACAAGTCTGCCATGCTCCAGGGCAAATCCTACCCAGGCCTCTCTCCTGCCCACCAGGTCCCTCCTCCCAGAACCCTTCCCTCCCTGCACCAGAGCCACTGGCTCGCTTTAATTAGCCTGGGGCACGAGCGAGCGTTCTATTCCTGGTCAACCCGCCTCAGCTCCCCAGAAACAGGTCCAGGCAATGCATGGGGCTCTGGGCCAGATGAATTTGAATCTGGCTGGGCCCCTAACCAGCAGTGTGACTTGGGGAAGTCACTTTACTTCTCTGGGCCTCAGTTTCCCCTCTGGTCCGGATCAGGATTTTGCAGACTCTACGCAAGTTGTCTGCATCTATGCAGAATGGACAGGGCCTGCCCACTGTTCACTTGAGCATGAGGGCTTTCCTCCGTCTCTTTCTTAAATACTTAGGCAGTGGAGAGGAGGTTCAGAGAGAAGTTTAAAAACCACTGAGGTCCTTTCTATTCTGACCTTGCTCTTTGTGTCTCTCTCAAATCCTTAGCAGCTGACAGGAACGTGGCGTCTTGCATAAAGGATTGTCAATCATCCTCACTCTCCTCCCCTGCCTCCCATCCTCAACCCCTGTCAATAAATACTTGGTGGGCAGAATCTAGTGTCAGGGACTTGACGCAGGGCCACCCTGACCTTGGCTGGGCAGAGGAGATGGCAGGAACAGACTTTTTAAGGTGAAGGTGAGCCGGGCAGGAAGTGGCACAACTCTAATCCCAGCAACTTTCCAGGCTGAGGCAGGAGGATCACAGTGGAGGCCAGTCTAGGCCACCTAGCAAGGCTCTGATTCATAATAAAATGCGAAGGTGGGATGTCGCTCAGTAGTAGAGCGTCCTGGGTTCCGTCTCCAGCACTCCTCCCCGACACATGGTGAGGCCGACTTTTGAAAAGGCGGCTTGATTGCCCCTCTCCACAGCCTCTAATGCCCACCTCCTCCAGGGGCCCTCCTGGCTTGCTGCTGAAGCGAGCCGCTGCCTGTCCCACACGGTGCTGCAGATGCCACACTGTCCTTGTACAAACCCTGCCCTGTCCCCTGCTGCCAGGGCCGCCCACAAGGCTGGGCAGGCTTGAGTCTGGCAGACCCGGGTGAGGCTGAGCTCTCTTGGAATGAGATTCAGAGGGCTGTGAGCTGGCACAGAGCAAAGCTCTGCGGCCTGGTCAGCCAGCCAAAGCCAGGCGGGCTGCCCGGCCCAGGGGCCCCAAGGCTGCTGGGCGCCCTCAGAGGGGACGGCCTCTGTGAGCTGTTGTCAAGTCCCAGGCTCTTCTTCACGTCCGATGGGTCTGTCAGTTCTGCTTCCAAGCCCTGGCTCCTCTGGGGCTACAAATTACACTCCAGCCTTCATCCTGAAGCAGGCCTTCCATGCCCCAGGGCAACCAGGGACCACCCCGATTGCACAAGTGTGGCCACCCACAATTAGAAAAGCCAGTGCGTGCAAGGCAGCACTCTGACCAGGGCAGGAGAAGCCAGAGGAGGGCCATTGTTACAGCCTGAGAAGTCCCATCAGGCGCTCCCCAACATCATGTTTGAATTTTGTTGTCATCGTCATCTCTGTCCCCATTCAGCACCCACCCTCCTCTGAGCTGCTCCAACAACCCTTTGTTACCCGCTGCCATGTTCTGGGATCGCTCTCCACAGTCACCCGTGCATGCACCTCACCATATCTCAGCAGGAAAGTCTTTGATCTTTAAGAACCTACTATGTGCCAGGCACTGTCTTTTGTAAGCTAGATTTCATTTAGTCATCACAACAAACCTGTGGAGTTGATCAGTTTGGATGCTTTTGGCTGCAAGTCCCAGCAATCTTGGTTCCACTGAATTGTGTCAGGAGTCCACCATCGAACAATGAGGGGATTGATGATGTGGGGAAATAGTCCAGAGGCAGGTGGCTACGGGGCAGGGTCATCCAGCTGCTGAACTGTGCCACAGCACTAAGATTTGTTCATGTTTCTTTCCATTCTATCATCTTTCAATGCTGGCCAGGTTCTCCAAGTAGCTGCCTTCATCATAGCAAGATGGCTGCTGTGGGCCCAGCCGTCACTTCAGATATAACATCCAACTGAAAAACAATTGTTCCTCTTATATTTTTCCACCTGGTTCTGGGGATCAAACCCAGGGTTTCACCTGTGCTAGGCAATCGCTCTTCCACTGAGCTACATCCCCAGCCCTCTTATGTTTTAAGGTCAGGGAAATATTTCCTAGAACAGCCTCCCCCAGACACACACACCTTATTGACCAGAGCTGGGTCACAAATCCATCCCCAAACAATTCCCTGGCAAGGGGAATGGGATTCAAGATTAGTGTGAACTGATTCAGATTTCTTCCCCAAGGCATGTAGGTGAAGGAATGAATTCCTGGGGTTAGCAGAGTGGAGTGGGGCGGATTCAGGGCACCAAAGAAGCAAGCAGAAATGATATTAGATTGTAATCAACGATGTCTGCTGCACAGGTGATTTTGTTATCTCCATTTTACAGATGGGGAAACTAATGCAAAGGATAACGAGGTCATCATTTAAAGACACAATAAGAGGCCAAGTTAGAATGTGAACCCAGAACCAGTTGACTCCCATGCCCAGGCTCTTTCTACTACAGGACGTACCAAGCACTCTTCCATTTCCACTTCTGAATAAGATGTTCCAAATTCTTGCTGGGACAGAGAAGGCTATAAATAATGTGTTGTCTACTCATGTATCACTTTACTGACAATAAGATGACATAATAAAAATTTATCTTCAGTTATATTTACTTGACTGACATTTATGGAGGGCTCTATGAAGTGACTTTGGGTATAGAATGATAATCCCAGCCTTGAACTTCAGTGAGTCCCAAACAAGGGAGTTGTGATATAAGCAGACCGCCCCTAAAATATCCAGCTGGGAGATGCTGAAGACCAGTTTTATGGGAAAGGTTAAAACATGGGGGTTTTGAAGGATGCATAGAAGTTTGCTCAAAGAAGAAGACGGGAAAACTTCCTCTTCGGACAGAGAAAAAAAGCCCTGCAAAGACCCGGGGTTTGAAAATGTATATTGGGTTCAAGGAACAAAGAATGAATGCAGGCAGGAAGTATTTGAGGAGGAGGAACAGGCAGAAGAGGAATCGGAGGCAGTTTCCCAGGGACGTGTGTTTTCAGGATGGAGCGGGTCTTGATCCTGTAAAGCATCTGGAAGACGTGTGAGCAGGGGAGTACAGAGATTGTATTTGGATAATTTTGAAAACTGGAAACACCCTAGTCAACTCAACTGAACACGAGTAAGTGGGTAACAGAAGGGGACTCGGTGGCTCAGATGCAGACGTGCAAACTCGACAAAAACAGAGTCCCACATAAGTTCAGAGACGCCACAAACAATGAGGTGCTGGTCCCTGCCTCAGCATGTCCCCACAGGATTGGAGCCACCATTCCTGTCCAGGGACCTGTGGGACCTTCTCAGAGCTCGCGAAGACCCACCAAGGTGGCCCACCAAGTAAGTCAATTAATATATCCACACTGAACGATGACTCCTGGGATGACGACCGAAAGCTAGCACCCAATCCCAGCTACTGGAAGGCTCAGGCAGGAGGATCACCAGTTGGAGGCCAGCCTTGGCAACTTAGCAAGATCCTGTCTCAAAATAAAAAGTAAAATAGGGCTGGGGATAGAGCGACATGGTAGAGCTCTCCTAGTACCCAGTACCACGGTATTAAAAAATAAACAGAAGTTTAGGATACATTATATGATGTAACCAATATTCAATTTATGGAATGTGTGAAGACAGCTGAGGATACCTGGAGGTGCAGAAACTTGGGACAGGTCATCCAGTCTCCAAAGTCAGAATCTGAACCCAGGTCTGTTTGATAAGGACTCAAGAGTCATAATGAGTTCAAACATTAGCCAGCACTTGCCAGCTGTGTGTCCTGAGACAAATGAATTAACCTCTCTGAGTTTCAGTTTCTTCATCTATATATAAAGTGAGGATAATAACTGAACCCACTTCATTACATGTAGATCAGATGAGATAATGTATTAAACACTTAGCACTATGCCCAGCACCTAAGATGCCCGATGAGTTGTCGCTGTTGCTATTAATATTCCAGAATCTGGGCTGGTATGGACCTTCCCAGTCTGCTGTTTGTGGGGGGCGGTGCTTTCTGGAGTCATGGGAATTTAGAGAGATTTTACTGCGGAAACTGCAACAGTGCTGTTGGTTAAGTCTTTAAACTAACCAGGCAAACAGAGCTTTGTCCTCTAGGTCTGGGAATCTCCAACTGTTCCCTCCTTTGGTTTTTTTTTTTTTTTTTTTTTTTTAACCAGGGATTGAACTCAGGGGCACTCGGCCACTGAGCCACATCCCCAGCCCTATTTTGTATTTTATTTAGAGACAGGGTCTCACTGAGTTGCTAAGGGCCTCGCTAAGTTGCTGAGGCTGGCTTTGAACTCGCTATCCTCCTTACTCAGCCTCCCAAGACGCTTGGATCACAGGTGTGCGCCACCACGCCCGGCCTGTTCCCTCCTTTGGAGTGTCTGGCCAGAACCAGGAGGAAGCTGTCCTCCCATTGAAGAGTGGCAGGCGGCTCTGCCCCAGGGAGCCAGGGCTATGGAGCTGTTTCTGCCTCCTTTGCCCTTGAACCAGGCTGAATAGAGTGCATTTTCGGGAGGCAGGAGCTGTCTGGGCTTTCCAGAGCTGTCTATCAGCCCCAGCGCGGCCTTCTTGCTCTCAGGCCTCGTGCACATACACCTCTGCAAAGCTTTCTGGTTTGGGGTACAGATGTCTCTGGCACATGCGTGCACGAGGCATTGTGGGTGTCTGGGGTCCCAGATGCATCTGTACCTGAACGGGCTTGGGATGGACACCACCCTCTGTAGCCACAGCCCGAGGAGGAAGCCATTTGCCATGTCATGGGGCACCTGGGCCAGCCCTGTGCCCTGGGTGCCCGCAGACTCCCTCCACTCCTCCAGCCCAACCTGGGAGTGTTCTGCAGGCAGAAATCACAAGTCCTGCTAATCAGAAAGGAAAGCAAAGCTCCACCCCGGGCGCCCAGCTGTTCTCAGCAGAGCTCCTGGAGAGGGGGCTTTAGTTCACAGACTGACATCATGGGCAGCTGTGACAATACAAGGCCCATAGGGGTCAGAACAGGCGGGCCAGCTAAGCCACACCTTGGTTTCGGCACTATTGGATGCTCACAGATCTCTCTGGCGCTGTCTGCCCTTCTGCTTGGCTGGGCTCTTGCCTCAGCCCTGGCTGCCCCCAGCTCTGTCGCTCTGGAAAACATGGCCCACCCCCTCCGGAGAACTCAGAACACAGACAATCCTTACACATTTTCCTGGAAACGTTCTATAGCTGCAGCCTGGGAAGGCTTCCAAAAGTTTCCCCAAACCAAAGATAACAATAATAATCAAAAGAGAGAGAGAGAGAAGAGAGAGAGGGAGGTGAGGGAAGAGCGAGGCTTGGGCTTGTGTTTTGTTGATTAATGTTCAAGGGAACCGACTCGGATTGTAGGAAGGAGAAAGGAAGGGTTTCCAGGTCAACTTAAACATGTGTGCCGCTTTCTTGAAAGGCCATTTCAAAGTTGCTAGCCTCTCCAAAGCGATGTTTTGGGATTTACCCAGAGGTCAAAACCTTACCCTTCCTTCCCCCATCTGGAAAGTTTTCACACCAGAGGCCCCAACGCATTCCTGAGCGCTGGCTCCAGAAGGAAGGACTTCCCAGTCTTCCCACATTCCCTGCCCTCCCTCACCCTGCTGACCTATGAGGAGTCCTGTGGGCTCCACCCCAAACAGCTGCCTTCCAGCTGTGGAGTGATTAGGAAATATTCAGGAATCCTGGGCTGGAAAGGTAAGTGAGGAATGTGTTCTAGTGACAGCTGAAGGCTGGCTAAGGTCTGGAAACAGCCCGAGGCACAGGCAAGGGTGTCCCTTACAATTCCATGGCAGAAGAGACAGCTGTTCACGCACAGAAAATGCATGTGAAGAGGCCTCGCAGATACAAGTGCTGACCAGCCTGAACTCCCCTGCTGTGAAATGCAAGCATGGAACTCAAACATATTTGG
The DNA here is from genome assembly GCA_020662805.1 of Glaucomys volans. Lineage (NCBI taxonomy): Eukaryota > Metazoa > Chordata > Mammalia > Rodentia > Sciuridae > Glaucomys > Glaucomys volans. The sequence goes on along the minus strand of JAJEJO010053222.1, from coordinate 120,717 downwards.
TTTTGGTTTTGCTTTTTGGTACCAGGAATTGAACCCAGGGGCACTTAACCACTGAGCCACATGCCCAGCCCTCTTGATTTCTTTATTTAGAGACAGGATCTTGCTAAATTGCTTAGGACCTTGCTAAGTTGCTGAGGCTGGCCTTGAACTCTGGATCCTCCTGCCTCAGCCTCCAGAGCCACTGGGATTATGGGCATGTGCCACTGTGCCTGGCTCAAACATATGTGTGAAGATTCAAAAATATTTTCACTTGCTCCTAAGCTCTGTCTTTTTAATGACGGCACAACATTTTGCTCAAAACAAACCTTTGGAACAACAGGAAAACAACCTTCAGTTGGCAATTTGCCAATGGATCTTTTTTTTTTTTTTTTTTGGAACCGGGGATTGAACCCAGGGGCACTCGGCCACTGAGCCACATCCCCAGCCCTATTTTGTATTTTATTTAGAGACAGGGTCTCACTGAGTTGCTTAGGCCTCCCTAAATTGCTGAGGCTGGCTTTGAACTCGCGATCCTCCTGCCTCAGCCTCCCAGGTGCTGGGATTACAGGCCTGCGCCACCATGCCCGGCTTTGCCAATGGATCTTGACTTCCACTGGCAGGTTACAGCAGCCTGTTAGAGGCAGAAGAGGGATGACTGTCTCCTGGAAGTTTCCCTGCCCTTCCAAGGATTATGACTTTGCCTCAGAGTTCAGATTGAGGGGCCTGGGAGACTAACCGGCACCCTTTACATGCACAGGCATTGGCCGGGACTGGGCAGGGCTGAACAAATGGCTTTTCAGACAGCTGAAGCCCTCAGCAACTGTCAGCACAACTGCCACCAAGCTGTCCTGGTTGAGGTCCCTGGGATGTGGCAGCATCAGCATTACCCCCTGGGGCAGCACTGTGGACACTCACATTGATGACAGTCCACCTTTCTACCTGGCTTTGAGCAGCCAAGATCTAGGCTGTGGTCTTATCTTGGCTCTTGAGCTTCTCTGCCTTTTCACTGGCACAGCAGCCGGCAACAATTAACCGCCATAGGCATGCTTTGAGAATCCAGTGTCTGGGGGTGTGAGGAATTCCATGAAGTCTTCCATCAATTCCTGGTGCTGAAAGCAGATATGGAGAAGTCGTGGCCTGTGTCCCAGCGGGCCACCAGCTGTGGGGAGAGCACCTGTCTCCTCATTTCTTCCCATCTCCAACACTCCTGCTGCTCACCATTGAAAGCCTCCAGGGCCAAGCCCCTGTGGAATGCCTATATGCCTGGCAGCTCAGGAGGCTGAAGTAGGAGGATCTCAAGTTCAAAGCCAGCTTCAGCAACTTAGCGAGGCCCTGTCTCAAAATGAAGCACAAAAAGGGCTGAGGATATGGGCCAATGGTTAAGCGCCCTTGGGTTCAATCACTGGCACCAAAAAAAAAAAAAAAAAGAAAAGAAAAAAGAAAATGAATGCCTCCAGGGCCACCACTGCTCCCCCACCCCAATGGCCTCACCACTCACTTCCTAACTTCCTATACAGGTCTTTTCATAGTGCAGCCCACAGGGTTGGAGAGTGCCCCCACCACCACTGCCAGAGTACTCCTGGGGGCTTCTGGACCCTAGAAGGAAAGCACCAGGAAACCCCAAATGTTCTCCTACTGAAAACAATGGCTTCCAGGGTCTGCGCCAGACACACTCACAGCGCTTGAAATAGACTCATTGTCCTCTTGCACAACATCCAGGAATTTGGTGAAACTCATCATTTTTCAGGTTACCGATAATGTAAGTTTGGAAACTGAAACAGGAAGGAACAGGCCGAAGAAGCTTTTATTCACCCTACAGCGTTTCTCTCTCCAGATGCAAGATAGTTTTTTTTTTTTTTTTTTTTTTCCGGCAGTACTTTGGTGGGGTTAAAATTAGCTGGCAGCATTCTGATCACATGCTAGACAACAAAACAAAAGGGAATTGTTCCCCTGCCGCTCCTGAACTGGCCCAGGACAGACCTTCCTAATCCATGGATTTCTGGGAAGCCGGCCCTTCAGGCCCTGTGGTAGAGGGGCCACCTCCTGGACTCCTCTCCCCAGTGCCCCAGCTGCAGGTGGGCCGAGCAGGACAAGGACGAGGCTATTTTGAATCTTGGGGCTCCACTCCTCTGGGAAGGCACTCAAGGACCCCAAAATGGCTTTTGCAAGTCTTCTCACTGCAGCTGACAAATAAGCAATCATCACAGGACACAGAGAGGAAGGGTAACATCTGAAACGTGAACCTGGGCATGCAGTCGCTTTGGGGAGCCCTTGGCTGCTGCTGGCAGGATTAGAACATAAAAAGAATTCATCTGAGCTAAAGGTGGCGAGCACTTAGGACAGATTCTCTGTCTCTGGACCCTGATGATAGGGGCGCGTCATGATCTGCTTTGTTCTTCCAGCTTAAAACTGTGACCAGAAGCCCTGGGTTAAAAATACAGCCTCTGAATCACACACAGTCAGGAAACATGGTTGAGCTCAGTACAGAAACATGTCCGTCAACCTGGGAAAGGAATCACCACCACGAAATATGCTTTTGGCTTGCCAAAGCTTAGCAGCTGCGAGAGCCAAAACCCAGCTGCCTGTGCTGTCTGGGGAAGGTGTGTGTGTGAGGCGGGGGTGGGGGGGTGCGCTTTCTAAATCACCTGATCTGATTCCAACTCCAGTTTCATTCCAAGTCGAACCCCATCTCGGAATGTCTCTAGGGCCAACTACTCCTAAAAATCGCATTTTAACACTAACCTTCAGTTCTGTGCCTGCCAGCAAGGTGAAGCAGATGGCTTTTGTTGATTAATTTATTTATTTGGAAGGGGCTACTTTGGAATCAGGAAATTCCAGCGAGACCGAGTGCATCGCCTTGACCATGATTGCCGTGACAATCATGAGCAGACACCGAGAGAGAGGCAGGTTCAAAGAAATTGCAGCTAAGCCCCAGGAAGGGTGGGGGTGGGGGGGCGCTGTCAGTCTTCCCGCTGCTGTCCAGGCTCTACGTCAGCCCTGCACTTGGAAGAAATACCTCCTTTGGTTTCCCATTCCATGGTATTCAAGGATTTGTGTGAGCAATGGAGGGTCCCCTTCGTCAAAAAGGCTTCACAAGCCAAACAGGCCTGTGACTTGTATCTCAACTTGAAATCCTCATTATTCAGACAGACCCAAACAGAAATCTCCAGGGCCTTACCGCCCTGCACATAAAGTCCTCTTTAATTAACATACACCATTTTTCAGTGGAACAGCCTCAAGGTGTTAAAAGTACATACAGGTCTGAAAGCTGAAACCCTAGGTAAACAGTGCACTGAAATATATTTAGCAGAACATACTGAAAGCCACAGGAAAAGTACATTCCCTTCCTGGGATGTTAACAAAGGTTTAGGTTCAGGAAACCTTTAGGAAATAGTGAGAGAAGAAGGAATACTGCTCACCTTTTCTACCCCCAATGTAAACAAATCACTAAAGCTCTTTGGTTTCCATAGGCCTTGGCTGGAATGAAGTATTTCATTTTTCCCCATTAAACAGGCCACCCGGAGAGCTGGCATTACAGACCTGAAAATATCCCAAATCTGAACGTGCTATTTTGTTTTTGTACATTGAATCAGACTGTGTTTCAAATGGCAGCTTGTACCAAATTGGGGGGGGGGGGTGCGGCAGTCATGCAGCTGGTGAGTGCTCACAGTCACCTGAAATCCCCGTGTAAATGACAGATCTGCTTCACCTTGGCTCACCCACTGACTTGTCTCCGACAGGAACGTACCCTCTGTCCTGGTTGCCCAAGGTGATGTCATGTCATTCTGAGGTTCATGGTTCCAAGAGACTCCGTTTCCTATGCTGCAATAGGGTGCTTTCAGAAGGACCCAGGTTTCCTGCAGGTTCAGGGTGGGGAGGAAGGAACAAGGGAAGGCCAGGCAGCCACTCTCCCTAAGATGGATGCTGTATGATGTAAGTGGCTGGCTAAAATATCTGGCAGGCTTGCAGTTTTAAGTTGCCAGCTAAATATTATTAAAAAGATAAAATACACGCAAACTGTGCAGAATGTAGGGCTGCTGTGTTTACATCCGGGTTTTGATGACTCAAAGACTTACACTTGGGCTTGCTGAAAAGCTCTATTAAAAACACAGCTTTGTGAAAGCCTCCAGGGAGCAGGAAGAAGGGCTGGTGGGGGAGGGGGCTGGGGATGGACCCGCGGACAGTGGTTAGGTCTGTGCTCCCGGCCAGCACTTAGCGCCAGGGACGTGCTGAGGGGTTAACCTGCTCTAGGCTTGGGGACCAGGGAGGGGAGGGTTAACCTTTTTCCAGAACATTTATTTCACCATCTCACTGACTAGAGGGAGGAGGGGCGGGAGGGAGGGAGCGAGAGCCTGCCGCGCTGAGAGGCTGCGGATCACAAGGCCATTCTGATAGCCTCCTGTCCCCATGGCAACTGCAACGGCATTTATCAGTTCCTTCTGCGCACAGGCACGGCAAATCTGCATTGCACATGGCAGGCTTCCAGCATTTCAAATGAAAGAGCACTTTGAACGGCTGCCAAGTTTGGAAGGAGCAGAACTGTCAGGGCTGCTTAAAGCTGGCAGTTTATACTGGGGAGGTTTTCGCTTCCCAGAATCCTCCAGGCCTGGCGAGCTGCCAAGTACTTAGCGGAAGCTAAAAAGTAACTCGCTCCCTTCCCTCCCCTCCCTCCCCTGCTCGGCCCCCCCTCCACACCATTCACCGCAGTGCTCCCAAAATTTTCCACATGTCCTGTGTCACCAGTGCAGACTGTACAATGAAAACCAGAACACCCGCCGCCCACCGTCGGGCTTTTCTTGATAATGGGGGTGGGGGGATAGGTTGGGATTAGAGACTGACAGTCAAGCTGGGTCCCCTGTACCTGCCATAACCCCACAACCACTGGGTGGGAACGCCTCTCGTCTGTGTGCCTTTCGGCCTTAAAAAGACTTAATAAAAATCAAAATAAAAGCAGCTTCAGAAGGGAGACACCCTGAGCGCCGGGTGGGGAGGGTCGGAGGGTCGGGGAGGTGGGCTTTGGCTGGATGGTTTGGAGAGGCATGCAGGGTTGGGAATGGAGGTTCTGCAGGCAAATGCAAAACGTTGTTCATCTCCAGCGTTTCTGCGAGCTGTGGGGAAGAGGGTTGTTATTGAGAGCCGAGCTGTTTCTGGAGCTTTCCTTGGATCTCTCAGACGTCATGATGAAAGCTCAGAGATGGTTTTCAATGGAAAGTTTACCAGATAACTTCTGACCGGCATGCACAGCCCAGAGCACAAGGGCTTCTACTGGCAGAAAGTGGAAATTGGCATAGTGTGCACTGTGCTGATTTTTTTTTTTTTTAATGAAAATCTACACTGAGATCAAGGGCTTGGGCTTTATTTTCCAGCACAAATAGAACGAAAATTGTCTGCCGCTTAGGCGGTTGGATAGAGTTCAGGAAAACTATGTCTGGCATTAATTCCAAAGTGGAGGTTTTGGTTCAAGCGAGGCCCATTAATTTCAGTAAACTGTTTTCACGAGTCCAGACCCTGCTGTGCAAGGACTATTTATTACCTTTTGCTAACCTGATGTCTGCAGAGTTGTAAAGCAAAGGGGGAAAAAAAAATCCAGGGTGGAGATATCTATATCTTGGATCAAATGGGTTTTGCACCTTCCCTTTGGGGGTCATGTTTTATGGGGAGATTTCTATCCATGGCTTTGCTTTATCAGTGTCATTTTTAAAAATCCATCTTGCAATGAATTAGATAAAAATCCTGATGGAGAGAACTCTGTTGAGAGCAAATACCCATCTCCTGCTTCCTTCAGAAGGGCACCTCCCAGCCACAGGGATGTTCTGTGTCTATACCGGGCTTCCAGGCCCAAGGTCCAGGGCAAAGCCGTGACACAATTCACCCTGATGGTCAGTCTAAAACACACCCACACAGTCAATTTTGGCATTTGCTCTCCCTTAGGAATTTTACTAGCTGCCTTAGGAAAGCACATAAATTACTTCCCCCTCCCTCCCTTTTTTCCATGCCTTCTCTCTTCATCCCCCAGCCCCCCAGTCCATCTTGATGTCATTTCAAAAAGAAGGATGAAAAGAGGGGATTTGTCAGGCAGTCCAGTTTGTGAGTGTGTCTTGCCAGGCCCTAAACACGCGTGCACACACACATACTCACTCTCTCTCTCACACACACACACACACACAAATAAAAAAACCAGCTGAGAATGTTAATCAGAATTAAAAGCCAGTCAGTACTATTAAAGCATCAAACATGAAGACCCGGAGAAGGAGGGGGACTTGGAGAAGGAGGGGGCTATGGGGGTGGAGTAGAGGGAATGGGAATGGAATAGAATTCAGTCCTCTGCACTGACTTACTAAAATAAAGGAGGGGAGAGGTAGCAGTAGCCCCGATTTGGTCAGCTTGTCAAATGTCAAATTTATCGGTCTTTCCTTTTAACTAACCCCCCTCCCCCGCCCCGACACAGTCAAGTTTTGTGCCGTTCCCAAGTGTGATTAATCTCTGGCAGAGACCAGAAACAGGAGTAGGTTTCTTGGCTGCCCGTCCTGATAAACAATCTGTTCTTGGGAAGAGTAGGTGAAGGGGGCTGAGACGGGTGATCTGCGGGCCAGGGGTGGGGGTAGAAGAAGAGGGGAAGAGGGGACCACCGTGAGGGCAGCCCCGGTTAACCCTCGTAGAGGCTCGCCCTCCCCTAAGAGATGAGTGTCCCTACCCCGGGCGGGTGGGTCAGGTTTCCTGCCCTTAAGAATGTGAACAGACAGTGGATCCTTTCTTGCTGCCAGCTCAGGACGTCCAGGGAACGTCAGAGGGCCACCGAGGGCCCGGGGAGGGGAGGAGCCGGGAGAGGAGCCCGCGCGCACAGCGTCTTGGGTCCCTTCTCTAAGCGCGAGGCGGTACAAACTAGGGGCGCGCGTGCACAGAGGCAGCGAAGGGAAACCGAGGCAGCTGCGCGGAAGGCGGGGAAGACTGGGGAGGGAGGGCGGGCGGTGGCAGCAAGTATGGTGAAGCGGACTAGGGAAAGCCAGAGGCGGTTCAAAACAAAAGGAGAGCCTCGGAGGTCGCTGGGATCTTCGGAGGTCGCTGGGATCGAAACTCCGGAGGCAAGAAGGCTGGCTGTGGATTTTGCAGTGGGTTTACTGTGCGGGCAACCAGGCAGAAAGCAGCAATATGTAAGAGTGGGGAGGGGGACAGGAAGTCGGCGGCAAAAGGAAATCTGTGCCTAGAAGGCTGCGCATGGCTGGGAAATGTCACCAAGGAGAGCGCAGTAGCACCGAATAGAAGATGAATGATCAGCCACCCTTCGGAAAAGAAATGTAAAAATATTAATAAGGGCAAGAAACCTGCTTCTTTTCAGTTAAAAAGCAAATCCATTCCTCACCTCCTGCCTTTCCTCCCGCGCCCCATCACACATACAGCTCTGGTCTGCCCTGCATCCAAGAAGCCTGGGCCAGGCTCGCTTTCCTTTGGATTTAATTACATGAAAATGCTGAACAAAAACCTGTAATTACACCCTTAGTCCCTGCCACTCAGGCCCAGCACACTTCCTGCCGAGTTTTGTTTTTTAAAGACGAGGTCATTGCCTCTTTCTTTCCAAATTGGCCAAAACAAAAAAGTAAAAGCCCCAAATAAATCCAACAGCTCTGAGCTTCTCCACCCCACGGGGGACTTGGGAGGGGATGTCCTTATCTCTCCAGGAGAGATGAGAAGTGAGAGGCCTTCCTGGTGCTGTTGTCTTGCTCTTAGGGGAAGAGGCAGGCACTGCTTATTTGCCAGTCAGCCCAGGACAAGAGATACTAGGCCTGCCACCCAGGAGGAAATCCTCCAAGGGCAAGGTGAAGAGAATGGACAGGGCTGAGCCGCAGGCCTGGCTTTCTGCTGATTTTACCTGCAAGGGCTCAGCATTGGAAAAGAGATCTATGACAGTGCTGGCCTTTCGACAGCCCTAGGCATTAACATATGGGATTTCACAGCGAGCCCCTGAAGTAGTGAGAGCAGGCTTTGAGATCTGCATTTGACAGGTGAGGAAACGAGGCCCAGAGAGAATAAATAGATTGCTCTAAGTCAGTCATGTGGCTGGTGGGAGTGTTGAAAAAGCACTGCCTCTCATGGCTTTTGGACTACTGCATCAGGAAACTAGGACACTTAGGAGGAAATGGAAGCTTCTGGATTCTGTGCTGGAGCTGTCTGGTTGGTTTATCCTTAGATCCCCAGCACAGAGATAGAAAGTGCTCTCTAGATAAATCATCGACAAATAATGGAATGAATGGGAAATGGAAGGGTACAGGTCAAGGAGTCGGCAATGGAAACCCATCAGGCCTTCGGGCATTTTGAAGTTTCAGCTTTAAAACAACACATAAGCAATAACAGTTTCACACCCACCAGGGACCCATCTAGCTTAGCTCCTCTGGGACTGGCCAGAGAGGGACCTTCAGTGAAAGCAGTCCTTTAGATGGGTCAAGGTTGAGGGCCACATTGTGCCCTGCCTTGTGGGCACCAGTGATGCCTAGGCCAGGTTAGGTGTTTAGGGCTACAGACCTTTTCTAGGCTATATGGCTTTAAGGTCAACAGCTTGCCAAGCTGGTCAAGTGGCTCTCACTCCAAGTGCAGGATGGTCTATATTAGCTGAGTGCCCGCAGTCAGTATGACTTGTCTTAAGGACTGTCATTTTGTGTGATATACTTTGGGGATCTGGAAAGAGGCTCCTTTCCATTATAAAATACTTGCTCTTTGTTGTCCTCCTTCCCCTTCATAGTTCAGCCTGGGGTCTTCCCCAGGTTGTCCTTGTATAAGGGCAACTGAGGAGGTTCCTAAATACTTCAGTGCATTCTAGAGTTTCAGATTTTCCTCCAGCACCTCTGCCTGGGGCCAGGGCATAGAAAACCCAGAAAGAAGCTCTATGTAGTGGGGTGAACCTGTAATACCAACAACACCAGAGGCTGAGACAGGAGGATTGAAGGTGGAGACCAGCCACAGCAGCTTAGAGACCCTGTCTAAAAAGGACTGGGGTTGTAGTTCAGTGGTTAAGTGTCCTTGGTTCAATCCCCAGTGCAAAAACAAATGAACAAAAATCAAGAAGGGAGAGGAATTTTTTAGGGGATGTCAAGGACGAATGATGAGTACCTAATTTTTCTTGAAGTTGGATGATTTTTTTTTTTTTTTTAATACTGGGGATTGAATCTGGTGGTGCTTAACCACTGAGCCACATCCTCCAACCTTTTTTCTTCCCCCTCCTTTTGAGACAGTTTCACTAAGTTGCTGAGGCTGGCTTTGAACTTGTGATCCTCCTGCTCAGCCTCCCAAGTCACTAGGGCTACAGATGACAGCCTGGCTGATTTTAACTTCACAATAACCAGTGCTAATTTATGCGTAACCTTGTACCTACTGGGACAGTAATGGCATTAACCTCTAAACTCCTGTGGGGAAAGGGGTTTTACTTTCTTGCAGTTTCTTAAAAGCATCTGGGACCTCCAAAAGGCTAGCAGCTGGTAAGGTAGAAGGAGGAATGCCAGGTTCACAGTCAGCGAGGCTGGTTTTCAGTAATTCGGACCACCTCTGTCCCTGCTTTCCTCACCTGTACAGGAGGCTGATGAAAGTAACACCTACCTCACAGGTTGGTGTGGGGATTGGTGAGATAATGTCTGGGAATGTACTTCAGAGTCATAGACAAATGTTGGTCATTAAATTGTTAAAAATCTATTACATTTTATTGTGTCTTCCACATGTACCAATGAGCAGGCAAAGGAGGCACAGTAATTACTCTCGTTTTACTGACGAAGAAAGCAAAGTGCAAGTGATTTGCTCAAGGTCACACAGCTACTTAAGGTCACCAAAGTCCAAGTTGAACAACATAATGTAAATATGTACCGAATACACGCCCCTTTTCTCTGTCTCCCTAGTGTGGGGTTGAACAACCCAGCTCAGGAAGTCAAAATATTTTATAAGTCCCGGCCCATTCCACCCAAACCAGGGGCTGCAGTGATGGCTGCGCGCGTGTACCAGACATGACCCAGGGGTGGCAAGGCCGCCGGGAGGGGCTTCCGGCTCTGAGGCCCCGCCTTCTGGCGGGCCCAGCAGGAAAGTGCCGGCGGCAACGGGTCTCCGAACCCGGGAGGTGGAAATCCCCTGCTCTTGCGGGATAGTGCGAACTGAGTGGAGCCGAGGGTTCCAGGGTACGCACACCTGTGGCCTTGACAGTCACCCCGCTCGCCTCTCCGCCTACACTTGTCGTCCAAGGCTTCCTTCCTCGCCACCCCCTTCTTGGGACTGAGTACTTGTTTTAACCCAACCGGGTCCGTGAATAGGCACCCTTGTCTTGCTCTTCCCCCTTTTTTTCCCCAGGCCTCCTCCCTGGGCAGCTCAATCCAGGGTTCCTTTATTTTTGGAACTTTAAAAAAAAAAAAAGAAAAAAAAACCCACTTGCTTTTGCTGAGGACAGCGCTGGGCTCCCCAGTGCCCTGGCACACTGGCAAGGAGAGGAAGCCGGGAGGAGGCAGGAGCCAGACGCGACTCCCCCACCCGCACCCCGCCTTTCTTCCCCTCCCGGATCCCCGCCCCTCCAGGAAGAAAGCAGAGATCTGATCGTTCGCTGAGGCCACTGTTCTAGCACCACTTTACGCCCGCCCTCCCTTTCCTTCTCCCCGATTTTGCACAGAGCTCCAGCCTGCCCGCGCGCCCCAGGCTGGGCAGGTCCTGGCGGGCGGTGCAGGCTCGGCTCCCCGGGACTTCTCAGCGAATCGCGTTGTTCCTGGGATTTCACGCTCGAGTGGCTCTTGCGTAACCCTATGCCCTGGCCTAAGTTAATACTTTTTTTTTTTTTTTTTTTACAAACACAGGATTAATCCTTTAGGGAAAGGAAAATACTTCCGCAACGGATCCGGCCCGGGAGTAAATGTGTACATCACCCTGCAATCTCGATTCCCCCACCCTCCACGGCCCCTTTGCGCGTCCCTGCAGGGCCCGGGGCTCAGATCGCCACCCAGGGGCTCCTTTTGCGCGGGGATTGGGGGCCTTGGGAAGGCCAGAGGAGGGCCCAATCCAGACGCTTATTTTCATCTACTCTGAGGCAGCTCTCTCTTGCAGGCCAAAGAATTGGGTCCTGCTGTTTGCGGGGCTGTTACCAAAAAAGGCCTTTCTCTCGCTGAAGCACTTGGCGGCGCGCGTTGCAGCGGGGTGACGCGAGGTTCAACCCCGGCCTCCGGAGCCAGCTGACTGTATGGATGCCGGTCCAAGAACACCCCTATCCCTTCCCCATCTCTGCCACAAAACGGTGGGAGCAGGGAAAGGCAGGAAGGAGACTGTAGGGAGCTTCGAAGTGCGCAGGCTGCTGGCGATCCTCTCACCGCTAACGTGGGGCCGTGGCACTCTGGAAAGGCCAAGTGGAAAGCTGACCTTCTGCTCCAGTTTAGATCGGGGGTTCTCGCAGACTGCTAGCCCAGGTGGCAAGCTAGCGGAGACGGCTACAGCGGGAAGGGACTTCGGGGAGACAGTGCTGGCGTTTCGTGCCATGCTATGCTAGTCTTTGCAGTCTCTCAGACCCCAACACCCAAGTACTGAGCATCTCTGCATATCTTAGGTTGAGGCCCACCCCCACTTGCCACCTCCCCAGTTCAGTTCCTTCCCACCTTGGCCACCCTATTGCCACATGAGAAGAGGAAGGGGGTAAATACATTTCCAAAACATTGGAGTTCTTGCCTTTCACAGTATCTGACACATTCCCAAAGAGGGCCCTTTCAGACAAGCACTTAGGAATCAATTTATCTTCATAAGGATTGATGATTCTTTTTTGGGGGGCGGGGGGAAGGGAGGTGGCAGGCATGGAGACTTGGTTTTTTTGTTTGTTTTTGTTTGCTTTGTCTTTGTGCTAGGTATTGAACCCAGGGCCTCTTAACAACTGAGTCACATCCCCAAACCTTTTCACTGTTTGAGACAGGGTCTCCCTAAGTTGGCTGGGGCCTCGCTGAATTGCTGAGGCTGGCCTTGAACTTATGATCCTCCCGCATCAGCCTCCCAGTTGCTGACTGGGATTATAGGCATAGGCAACCAAGCCAGCGAAAGCTGTGCTTTTTTAAATAAAAGGATTACAGAACCATAATGGAAGTTTGTTTAAATGCATGCTGATTTCTAAGTCGGTGTGTCTGAGTTATGGTGTGTTTGTGTGTGTGTGTGTATCCTTTAGTAACAGTGAAGACTGAGACAGGGAGATGGAGACATATGTGTGTGCATACCAAACATAACACTATGACATAGGATCCAACTTGCTTTCTCTAGCTGCCTGGCTGGAGGGTTGTGGCTAAGTTGCTATTTCTCCAGTATTTTTGGTTCAATAAAGGGAAGGGCTGAATAAATAATGTAAAGAAATGGGTCAACCAGTCAAGCCAAAATGAAGGAACCCCAGGCTGGCAGGGATGTCAAGCCATTTCCTAGCCCGATGTTTTGACTCACTCCAGGATACTGAGTGTGGTGTGGGGAGGGCTGAAGTCTGGGAGGTGAGGCAATGCTCCCGGAGCAGCTCTCTGCAAAGGAATCATTGCTCTGAGCCAGCCGGCCAGGCAGAGTTTATTATGCTCTGGAGTGCACAGTGAGCACACTGTTTTGCAAAAACAGAAATCTGGCTGCTCCAAGATGAAAGAGGGGCTCCCAAAGGGCTCTTGCTTCCTCCTTTCTCCCTATCCTTAGACACTCCCCTTTCTTTTGCACCTGGTGCCCCAGAATAAGTGCAAGATCTGGGTGCCGGCGAGTGGAAGATGGGGAACGGTTCCAGAAATTGAGTGTCAAAATAAAATAAGTATTTCTTGTTGATTCAACTGAACTTTATTACAGTAGTGGTAATAGCAGTGATAAGAATAATGACCCTTATGATTCATGCACTTTTAAAAATACTTTTTACCTGTTAGCCAGCAATAGTACCGATTCCAGTATCAATACCAATAATAACCTACACTTGCTGGCGGCTTCCTGAGCCACCCACACTCTGCTCTGTATACTGTATGTTGTATGTATGTTACACTCTGTAGCAGTAGCAGATCCACGACTTCTGTATATGGAAGAATTCCTTGGCACAATCTTGGAAGGGGAGGCTGGGGGTTGGTTGTGAAGGTGCATTTGCATAGCACTTTACACAGGATTATAAGTAACAAAGAATGGGGCACTGATGGGAATTTTGAGTATCCCAAATCACCTCTGGGAGCCTAAGCTTGTGAAAGCCACCTCTCAAAACATTTATTGGCTTGGATCCCAGCTGTAGCTCCAAAAAGTTGTAGGCAAGTTATTTAACCTCTTTATTTTCCTGGTCTGTAAAATGGAGTCGACAGAATCAACCTTGCAGATATTAATAAGGGATTAATATAGATAATACACACTTAATAACATAGATATAATATTAAGATTGATGCAAGTAAGTCATTTTGTACAGTGTCTGGCCCTTATTAAACCTCAGTGAAAGTTTCTTTTTTTTTTTTTTTTTTTTCCAGTGCTGGGGATTGAACCCAGGGCCTTGTGCTTGACAAGCAAGCACTCTACATATCGCCAACCCAAGTTACTTCTTATTATGAAACAAATTAAAATCTCAGTCCTAACAAGTTGGAAGCTATCATTTCATTTTACGGAAAGACAACAGAGGTTATGTAAATAACTAGCTCAAGGCTGGAAAAGAAATTCCAACCCTGGGCAGAATCCAATTCCATTCCACTGCCTCCCCTCCATCCTTCCTCAAGGATTATCTCAATTATCATGAAATTTAAGAAAAGCAAACCCAATAAACGGAAGAATCAGTTGAAATGCCCCAACCAGAGCTATGACCACATCTGTTCTTCAAGGAGCAATGATAAACAGTGATCTCACAAGGGGGAAAAAAAAATCACGGCCTTGCCCTGCGTTCTGGGGCAGTAAGGAATGAAATCAGGGCACGTGAGAAACAACTTTGAAAACGTGGCTGCACTGTGCGAAAAGCTACCAGTGTCACTAAATGCTACCCCCACCTTCTTTCAACAAAGCTAGAAAAACCACTCACCTGTTCGGCCTCTCCAGCACCTCCCCCTCCCTGCCCTCAAGTGCAGCTGTGCGCGGCCAGTTGACTGTTTTCCTTAAAAGCCTCGGGGTGCTCAGAGCTCCTTTAGACGTTCAGCCAAAATTTCAGAGTTCGGTTAGAGGGAGAGGGAACTCACCCTGAATTCTTTTAGCGCCATCATTGAACCTCGGGTTTCTAAACCAGGGCACAAAAACAAATCCAAAATGGTTTCTGGAAATTGGAAAACAGCTAATTTTGCAGGTGCTTCGACATCAGGGGGGGCAAGGAGTAACATCCAGGGGGGACGGGGGCGGGGGGGTTGATCGCAGTCGAATGGGTAACACCTTCACTGAAATGCAACGTGAAAATCCTTAAACAGGACATTTAAATTCGCTGCCGGGGGGGGGGGGGGGTGGGGGACGGGGATCGGAAACGACGCTCGTGGTTCTTAAAAGCGTTTTTACTTGGGAAAGCCGGGCAGGGAAAGGAAAGGTCAACGTCTGTTTAATTTCCACCCCCAGCCCTGGACTTCCAGCTTTAGCTCGCCCGGCCTCAGCTGTTGTACACACACGGCGAGGGGGAGGGGAGGGCGGAGGCGCGGAGGAGGGGCCGGCTGGGAGGAATCTGGGCGTCCTGCCGCGCATGCGCCTTTCCCGAGCAACAAGTGGGCTCCACAGACAGAGGAAGTGTAAAGGGGGGGTGGGGGACTGGTGCAGAGCATGGCGGTGACGTCAGCGCTCCGCCCGGGCGGCATCCCGCGCGGCCAAGCCGGGGACAGCGCGAGCCGCAGCCCGAGCAGGAGCGCCGAGACGCGCCTCCGGAACGTAGAGTAACAATCACAACCCCACATTCCGGGCGAGCACGAGCGGGAAGGGATGCAACCCGGGCCGAGGCGCCGCGCGAGCGCCCTGCAGCCAACGTGAGCGCCGCCAGCCGCGGCGGCCCGGGCGCCGGCCAGGCCAGGGGGCGGCGGGAGCCTGCGTGCGTGCGCTCCTCTCCTGCTCTCGTGCGTCCTGGAAGCGGTGGCCGCTGCGGCTCCCTCCGGCGTGCAAACCCTGCCGCCACCAGCGGAACGGCCGACCCTGCGGAGGGGAGAAGCGCCTCTCTCGGCTGCCGCCCCCTCCCCTGGCCCTCCAGGGAAGCAGCGGCTTCGGCAAGATTGGACCCGGGCACCGGGTGGCACAGCCCTCTAGCCCTCGCCCCAGGGTGCCTGGCGGGGAGAGGACGCAGCTCGTAGGGGGGCCCCCAGGGGAGAGGAAGAGGCAGCCCCGTTCGAGCTTCCACGCACCAGCCATTCCGGGGAGGGGGCCAAGAGGCAACCGCGGCCAGCACCGGACACCCTCGCCCCCTCCCCCCGGGCCCGGAGCTTCCAACCCCGATCTGCTGCACCAGGAAGAAGGCGCCTGGGCTCGTTTCCCGACGAGACAGCCGCAGTAGGAGGTGGGGGCGAGGAGCGGGCTGAACCCGTCCACCGCCCCGGCGGTGGAGCCCCCGCGGAGAGGCCCTGCGCCGGCGGTGGAGACTCGTGCTCCCTCCAGCCCCGGGGGCAGAACTTTCTCGCCCCCCCTCGGCCCTCCCCCGCAGTCGGACTCCCTCCCCAGCCAGCCAGTCCTCCCGGAGGAGAAGGCGCCGCGGAGACAGCCCGGGCGGGGGCCTCCCTTACCCAGGGCTGGCATCATGTCGGCGGCGCAGGTGTCCTCGTCCCGAAGACAGTCTTGCTACCTGTGCGACCTGCCCCGCATGCCCTGGGCCATGATCTGGGACTTCTCCGAACCTGTATGCCGCGGTTGCGTCAACTACGAGGGCGCAGATCGCATAGAGTTCGTGATCGAGACCGCGCGCCAGCTGAAGCGGGCGCACGGCTGCTTCCAGGACGGCCGCTCCCCCGGGCCGCCGCCGCCCGTCGGGGTCAAGACGGTGGCCCTGTCGGCTAAGGAAGCGGCGGCGGCTGCGGCGGCAGCAGCGGCTGCCGCGCAGCAGCAACAACAGCAACAGCAACAGCAGCAGCAACAGCAGCAGCAGCAGCAGCAGCAGCAACAGCAGCAGCAGCAGCAGCAGCAACAGCTCAACCACGTCGATGGTTCCAGCAAGGCTGCGGTGCTGGCGGCCCCGTCCGGCCTGGAGCGCTACGGCCTCAGCGCAGCCGCCGCCGCCGCCGCCGCCGCCGCAGTGGAACAGCGCAGCCGCTTCGAGTACCCGCCGCCGCCGGTGAGCCTGGGGAGCAGCAGTCACACCGCGCGGCTGCCCAACGGCCTCGGGGGCCCAAACGGCTTCCCGAAGCCAGCACCAGAGGAGGGGCCCCCGGAGCTGAACCGGCAGAGCCCCAACTCATCTTCGGCTGCAGCGTCCGTGGCCTCTCGACGTGGGACACATGGTGGGCTGG
Organism: Glaucomys volans; assembly: GCA_020662805.1. NCBI lineage: Eukaryota > Metazoa > Chordata > Mammalia > Rodentia > Sciuridae > Glaucomys > Glaucomys volans. The sequence continues at coordinate 104,368 of JAJEJO010053222.1, read as the reverse complement.
TGACTGGGCTGCCCAATCCGGGGGGTGGCGGGGGTCCCCAGCTCGCCGTGCCTCCCAACTTGCTGCCACAGACGCTGCTGAACGGCCCAGCTAGCGCCGCGGTGCTGCCCCCGCCCCCGCCTCACGGGCTGGGAAGCCGGGGACCCCCGACGCCCGCCCCGCCCGGGGCTCCCGGAGGCCCAGCCTGTCTTGGGGGCACCCCGGGCGTATCGGCCGCGGCGTCTTCCGCCGCATCTTCGACCTCCTCGTCGGTGGCGGAGGTGGGCGTGGGTGCTGGCGGCAAGAGGCCCGGCTCAGTGTCGAGTACCGACCAGGAGCGCGAGCTGAAGGAGAAGCAGCGAAACGCCGAGGCCCTGGCCGAGCTGAGCGAGAGCCTGCGCAACCGCGCCGAGGAGTGGGCCAACAAGCCCAAGATGGTCCGCGACACGCTGCTCACGCTGGCGGGCTGCACACCCTACGAGGTGCGCTTCAAGAAGGACCACTCGCTGCTGGGCCGCGTCTTCGCTTTCGACGCCGTGTCCAAGCCCGGCATGGACTACGAGCTGAAGCTGTTCATCGAGTACCCCACGGGCTCGGGAAACGTGTACTCCAGCGCGTCCGGCGTGGCCAAGCAGATGTACCAGGACTGCATGAAGGACTTCGGCCGGGGCCTCTCCTCGGGCTTCAAGTACCTGGAGTACGAGAAGAAGCACGGCTCCGGGGACTGGCGCCTGCTGGGGGACCTGCTGCCCGAGGCCGTGCGCTTCTTCAAGGAGGGCGTGCCCGGCGCGGACATGCTGCCCCAGCCCTACCTGGACGCCAGCTGCCCCATGCTGCCCACGGCGCTGGTGAGCCTCAGCCGCGCCCCCAGCGCACCTCCCGGGACAGGGGCCTTGCCGCCCGCCGCGCCCTCGGGCCGGGGCGCAGCTGCTAGCCTGCGCAAGAGGAAGGCGTCCCCGGAGCCCCCGGACTCGGCCGAGGGCGCGCTGAAACTGGGCGAGGAACAGCAGAGGCAGCAGTGGATGGCAAACCAGAGCGAGGCACTGAAGCTCACCATGTCGGCCGGGGGCTTTGCCGCGCCGGCTCACGCTGCCGGGGGTCCACCGCCCCCGCCCCCACCCCTGGGACCCCATTCCAACCGGACCACCCCGCCGGAGTCAGCCCCGCAGAACGGGCCGTCCCCCATGGCCGCCCTCATGTCCGTAGCAGACACTCTGGGCACGGCGCACTCGCCGAAGGATGGCAGTTCCGTGCACTCGACCACTGCGTCCGCGCGGCGCAACAGCAGCAGCCCGGTGTCGCCCGCCTCGGTGCCGGGGCAGCGCCGCTTGGCATCACGTAACGGGGACCTGAATTTACAGGTGGCGCCCCCGCCGCCTAGCGCCCACCCGGGCATGGACCAAGTGCACCCCCAAAACATTCCGGATTCCCCCATGGCCAACAGCGGACCTCTCTGCTGTACCATTTGCCACGAACGTTTGGAGGACACGCATTTCGTTCAGTGCCCATCCGTCCCCAGCCACAAATTCTGCTTCCCTTGCTCTAGAGAGAGTATCAAGGCCCAGGGGGCCACTGGCGAGGTGTATTGCCCCAGCGGAGAGAAATGCCCCTTGGTCGGGTCGAATGTACCTTGGGCCTTCATGCAGGGCGAAATCGCGACTATCCTAGCTGGGGATGTTAAAGTGAAAAAGGAGAGAGACCCTTGAACACAGGGCACCCACCTCCTTTGCCCTTAGACCAGCTCCTCTCCGATCCAGAGGGCCCCTCCCCCACCCCTCCTCCAATCTCCCTCCCTCACCCCCAAGATGTAGAATTGTGAATATAACAAACTGCAAAAAGTTAGTCTTATGTATAGACATTATTTTCGTCGTATGTTTCTATATTTTGAAACAAAGGTATGTAACTTCTTCATTTGAAGGATAAGCTGGTTTGTGTTAAGCAGTATAATATTAGTTGGGTCATTTGCATCATATTCGTTAGCATTTATTTGGTGGCAGAATGTTTGCCTAGGTACAGAATTAATAGCCCTTAGCAACGACTGCTGCTGGTGTGTGTTTTTGTAAATGTTATGCACTCTGAAAGGAAAAACACACACAAAAGAAAAAGGTTTTCTTTTCTTTTTCTTTTCTTTTTTTTTTTTTTCTTTTTTTGCCAAGGCCAGTGTTGCTGCCTAAAAAAATAATAATCATGATGCTATAAAATGGTGAAAGCTTCTTTCTAAACAGCCCCAAGTGTTGAAGTCTTCACTTTATTTTGTTCTGTTCTGTTTTTGTTTTGTTTGCAAAATAGTCAGGGGGGTGTTGGGGTGGGGTGGGGTGTATTTTCTTGCAAGTTTGTGAGGGGAAAATGTTTAGGTTTGTTTCTACTGACCTGAATGTGTTGGATCTTCACGTGTTGTTTTGTTTTTGCTTTATTGATGCACGGATGCTTTTGAACAGTAGAGCGAAATGCTAGACATGGAGAATCTGCTCTGTTTGTCCTTTATACATTTCTGTAGTTAACAGAACACTGTAATGTGCCTTGGAGCTTAGTAACTTGTAATAAATTCAATTGATATTAATTCTGCCCCGAGTCAGCAAGTTTGTCTTTCTAGGGCTAAGGCCACACAACTCCAACCTAGAGGACACCTTTCCTGCCTCCACAGAGCAAGCCCTCAGCTGGCCTGTGAGGAAGGCCCTGTGCTGCCTGGCTGCCCCTCCCCCTCAGTACCAGGCTATTTACATTCACCTCTTGGGGAGGCGACAGTTGCTGACTAAGCGATTTCTGTTTACTCTTCAGCATCTCTATTTTCCCCCGGAAATGGGGCCCAGCTGCAAATGGCATTGTCAGGAATGCTTTTTGGTGCCTTACCCTGTGGCCAGGAGTATATGCTGATACCCAGTGCATCTGGGACCTGACAAGTGGGGCGTGGGGGCTTAGGAAAGGGCTAGGGTGCTCTGCCTCTTGGCTGTGTCAGAATTCACTGTTGTTGCACATGGAAAGCAAAGAAAGCCACAGAGCTGGGACTCATCACTGAGGGCCTGGAGGGGTGTGGGCAACCGGGAAGCAAATGCTGTGCCCGGCCACAGGAGAGCCCCCGTAGCTTCCGGTCGCCTCGCTCATGACACGCCCTCCCCCTTGTAATAAGTATTTCTAAAGGCAGAACACAGCTGATCAGAGTGGGGTTTCAGGGGATGGGGAGCCGGGACTGGCGGTGGAAAACCCTAAACCCAGTTCCTGAGGTGAAGGTTACTTACGACACCAAATAAAATCCATTTCTACCCGTGAAGACATGCAATGATTCACGGAATCAACTTTTTGGCGGCATCTGTGAAGTGCCAAGGAGCGGGAAGGGGGCAGAGGACTGATGCCTTTCAGAGCTCAGAGCCCGGGGCTGAGACCAGACTGCCGCCCTCCCGAGGTAGCGGAAGGCAAACAAACCTGGTTTGAACCTTGTACTTTCCTGGGAGGCCAACAGAAGAGTAGAAAACAGGAGGGAGGAAGCAAAACAAAACGCCGCGATCCTATCTGAAATTCATTCCTGGCCACGCCCCATTCCTGGGCGGGGCGAGCTGGGCTCCGACCGCCCCTCCGAGGCTGGAGGAAGATGTGAAGAAACTTGGCGCCCCCACCTCACTCCCATCCAAGAAGGAGCGGGAGGGCTGGGGGAGGGGTGTGGGTGCTGCGCGTTTGGAGAAAACAAATCACCGGTTAGCCCAGAACACCGGTGTGGAGGTTGGGTTGGTGTTGGAACTTGCTGTTAATAACACCCTTTTAGTTTCTGTTCTTGCTATTTGCCACCACCGTCCTGGAAGCGATGGAAACCGGGACCGTGTGTGTTTGGGGCTGTGGATGCAGGGCGATATTGACCGATCTGCTGCAGTCTCCTAATCCCGGTGCATGGGAGGTGCCTGTCTCACCTCTTTAAGAATCTCCCCACATATAAATAGACATTCGTGTCAGCTTCCTGCAAATGTGTCCTTGCATTTTCATCTGCTGCCAAGTGTTGTATTGGTGCTTATGAGTCATGAAACCTATTTTCATCCTCAGGGGTAATTAACTTGGGGGGGGGTGATAATGCATAGCAGACTGTAGGAAGAGTTAATTCTAAAACCCATCCTCGCTTGGCTACCAATCACATATTTCACTTAAAGGTCTGGGTTGACTTTTCTCATAAGCTCATTAATAAAAAAACTGAGCATGTTTCGCCTGGAAGATCCTCTAAGGTGCTCCCAACCCCCACTTCCAATGCATTCACTCTTGAAATGGGTAAGGCTCCAGAGCCTGAGAAGACAGCCAGTCATGGGTGTAATTTAACCACTGCTGGAGGAAGGAGCAGTGATGTGAACTTGGATGCGTGGATTACCTGTCTGGGTGTGGACCTTATGAGTAGCGTCTGGTGGCTCCCGCTGGGAGCCTGCCCTGTTATCTTCCTCTATGTGCATATTGGCTCCTGCCTACTGGCAACTCTCATTGCTTTGGTATTATGTTCAGGAACTTTTAGGATTACAAGACCCTTGATTAGTGGTGCACATAGGTAGGCAAGGGGGCCTGTCATTACGAATTTAGACCGTATAGTTTAGAAAGCTAAACTTGTTTCCCGGTGCTGTTATTAGGGAGAAAAGCAGTAACTGTAATGATGAGGCATCCAGCAAAGGAGACCAGTTTGGTTTCACTGAGGAAGGCTGACTTGATGAGACCTGGGGGAAAGGAAGAGGGAGCAGGAGGGAAAGAGTGGGTTGGGGTGGAATACTTGCCGAAAGTGAATTATAATGGTGCAGTTAATTAAAGTTCACCATAGCCAGAGGCTATTGGTTAAATGGTGGCTCCCCCCACTCCCCTTATTTTTGGAGCCATGTAATCTTTCTCTTTCCTGGACACGTTCAGCTGCTAGTCTGGTGCCTTAACTTGATTTGATCCGCGGCTAGATCCCCGCTTCCCTGAAGCATTGCACGTGAGGTGCCTAGGAAGCATTTTTATCCTCTCTAGCACATGAGGATTCTTGTGGGTTTCAGAGTTTCGGACCCAGGTCTCTGGATGAAGCAAGCCTTTATTCATATCTGACAGCCGGGATTCACTTCCTGTCCTTCCTACCTCCTTCCCCTCCCCAGAGCCAAAGTAGTCAACTTTCTAAGCCTAAATCACATTTATTTATAGGCCCCATTTGTGCTGGGTGTCCCTTGAAGTAGGTATGAGGGTGGGGCAATGAGAACTTAATTCAACAACTCTGAGGGAATAGCCCATGGGGCTTGTTCCTTGACTTTGATCTCTGAAGGCAGCACCTGGAGCGATCCACTGTGGAGGACAGCTAAACATACCAACTTATTCAAGGTACAGCTGGGCAGGGTGGCGCACACCTGTAATCCCAGCAGCTCGGGAGGCTGAGACTGGAGGATCTACAGTTCAAAACCAACCTCAGCAAAAGCGAGATGCTAAGCAACTCAGTGAGACCCTGTCTCTAAATAAAATACAAAATAGGGCTGGGGATGTGGCTCAGTGGCTGAGTTCCATTTCCAGTATCCCCCCCCCCAAAAAAAAAAAAAAAAGAGAAAAGATTCAAGGTACACTTTCACATGCATTCTGGCCCGGACTGGCTGATATAATGAGTATGGAAATCTACTTTTGTTTCCTTGTAAACTTCACCTACTAAAGAAAGTTAGAAGTGGAAATAATCGTTAGGTGATCTAGTAAAGTTTTTTCTAAACCTTTCTGGAGTCAGAGACACCTCAGAAAAGATCCAATAAAAACTGTGGCTCTTTCCCAACAAAGTAACAGGTTGTCCATGAATTGCACACTTCTTTTCCCCTAGTGCTGGGGATTGAACCCTGGGTGCTCTATCACTGAAGAATAGCCCTAGAACTTTTTATTTTTTATTTTGAGACAGTATCTCACAAAGTTACCCAGGCTGGCCTTGAACTTGAGATCCTCATGCCCTTAGCTTCCAGCCACTGGCATTACAAGTGCCACCATGCCCAACTATTTCACATAATTTTCTTTGCTCTTTAATATAGATTTTATGCATTTATTTTTGAGTAGATAATACATTCCTATGACTTGAAACTGAGCAACTGCACAGGGGAATACACTACAACCCCAATGTCCCCTTTTTATAATTGGCCCCTCTGCCACCAGGTTATCTTCTGGGATAGGACCAGTTGGATTTATAAAGGGGTTTGTGTATATCTAAAACCTATCCATGGAACTTAAGGTTAGAACCCTGGTGTAGTGCATCCATCTTGTAATGATGAGGACCTCAAGGCACAGAGAGGTGAAGTAACTTATGGCAGAGTCTGGGCTAGGTCTCTACTAGGAAATGGCAAATTTTTAAGACATTTGGCTTAACTATGAGACTTATGAGAAGGGGTGATGACTGATGGGCAGAAGGATGGCAAATACCTGGTATGTAGGATCCTCCAAGGTGTAGTAAAAACAAACAAGCATTTGTCCAAGGTCTCTTTTTTGTCATTCCTTTGGGAAAGGAGATGTTCAAAGAAGTCTCTGTTGCTGGCTGTCAATGTCAGAAGGGTCCAAACTGTTCTTAAGCTTTGATCTGTGAACCTTTCCACCACCTCCCCCTTGGCTTGTTGGAAACCTCTGAAGGTTTCAAGACAGTTACAGGCAGCTGACTCCAAAACCAACCGTCTTTGTAAGATGGAGGGTGGGGGAGCTGGGGATATAGCTCAGTTGGTAGAGTGCCTGCCTTGCAAGCACAAGGCCCTGGGTTCAATCCCCAGCACCACCAAAAAAAAAAAAAAAAAAAAAAGATGGAGGGTGGGGGACACACCTAGGACTCTTTGCTCATTTCCTTGAAGTTGGGGCTTCTCTATCTGTCCTTGTCACCCACCTCTGCCTGGACATCTCTCCCCCACTGCAAAGGAGGGAACTGAAGGCACTAATGACAGACCAGGTGTTCCATGATGCGCAGGTCGATGCCCACTGTGCCATTCAAGCTGGCCCTCGGGAAGGTGCGACGACCCCTGTTTTACACCTATGCCTGCCAAGCGCAGACAGATTAAATACCCAAGAACACCCAGGCTCACTGCAGTTCACACCGGGTCACCTTGAGCCAGTCTCCAGGGCTCCTCCGTGAGAAGGACCTCTGACTTCTGGCCCCCAGCGCCCAGGAATCTGTGGCTCACCGCATGAACTCCGTCCACGACCCCACTCTGCATCTTCCTGGGTCTTGGGGTGAACCTTACCAACAGCAGAGAGCAAGGCCATCCAAGGAGGGGCCATCTGAAGACTCAGGGGGCCTCTCCCAGGCCCCAGGTGGGACTGTCTGAACAGTATTCAGTCAGGGATTCTGGAGTGAGACTGTTCTGACACCTCCCTCCACGGCCTCCTCCTTTCAAACTCCATTACAGAGGGAGCCCGCCTTGGTCTCAGCTTTGAGGAGACAGGGAGGTGGGCAGGAAGCAAGTGGCGATTCTAGTTTCTGAAGCACGTTGCTCAGGTGGGGAGCCTCAGCCCCACCAGGCACACCTTCGGGCAGTCTTGCTTGTTTTAAGGGAGAACAGTGACTGATGAACTCTGGTGACTTGTGTGGTTGTCCTGCCTCTTCAGGGGCCCAGTGTGCATCAACCAGGCAGGACAGGGCTGGGTGTCCATCTTGGGGTTGTTCCAGTAAAGCTTACCCCCACACCAAAGCCCAGATTAGTAGATTGAAGAGAAGTGTCCTCGCCCCTCAGCTGGTCCCCTGCTGGCTCTGGTCCCTATCAGCCAATCCTTTCCATCTGGGCAAGACATACCCTTGCTTAGAACCTCCCCTTGGTTCCTCGTTCCCTGTAGGAATAGAATAGTGTCCAAACACCTTAGCACAGGAAGCCCAGCCCTCCACTGTCTCTTCAGTATTTTAATTTTTAAAAACCTATTACATATACATGGAAAAGGAAAAAAAAAATCAAAGAGCATGAAAAGATTCTCAGTAAAAAGTGGGTTGGTCTCCTTTCCGTTCCAGATCTTCAGTTCTCCAAGGAGGGAACCTCAGTGAGCAGCTATTTTGTGTCTCCTTTCAGCAGTATTAGAGGCACAAAGGGACTTAGATCTGTAATATAGGTCCCCTGGGGGTAGATCTTAGGACCTGCTAGAGACAAGAAAGGCCCAGGACAAGGGTCTGAAATTGGGTCAGAGAGACCCCAATTCTGGTTCTGGGGTGCTAACATGAAGGACAGTTAGCTTTTATTCTTCACACACTCCTGGGAAAGGTGTGTGTGTGCATGCGTGTGTGCCCTTGGTCTACATCCAGTGTGCCTATATTGTTGTGTGAGTTGGGGAGCTGGGCTTCCTAAGCCAGCCCCTGTGTGACCTGCAGAGTAGAAAGAGGCCAGTATCCCCCAGAGCGTCCAGAGCCTTTCTCACCAACAGCCACACTCCTGTCCCTCTGTCATCACCCACTTGGCTTGGTGAAACTGGCAGAATTGCACCTGGGGAGCTTTAGCAAAAAGAAAAGAGCAAAGGAAGAAAGAGTTGAACTTGGATTTCAGACCAGCTGGGCGTGGTGGTGCACGCCTGTAACCCCAGTGGCTCAGGAGGCTGAGGCAGGAGGATCGCAGGTACGAAGCCAGCCTCAGCAACTTAGCGAGGCTGTAAGCAACCTAGTGAAACCCAGTCTCAAAATAAAAAAGTAAAAAGGCCAGGGACATGGCTCAGTGGTTAAGCACGCCTGGGTTCTATTCCTGGTACCCCCCCCCCCCCCCCGCAAAAAAAAGGCATTGTTATTACAAGTTCTCCATTATTATGGCAAATCCTTGAGGCTGGCTGTGGCTATTACCCTCTTTTGACAGGGAAGTACCCACCATAAATACTATTGTTACCCCATTTCACAGATGAGGACACTGAGACTCAGGGTATTAGGTAGCTGGCCCCTGCCTGGCCTCCCTCCTCTCACATCTGAAGGTGGTTCACACTCTTAGCCCCGCTTCCCAGACCTTACCCTCTCCCACCACTGACTCTTCCAGGGCGTCTAGAAGGGTCGTTGGGGAGGAGTAAGCACTTGAATTCTGGGGCCTGGGCCCTGGCTCTGGGGCAGCTGCAGCTCCAGGAGGTCCCCTGCATCTGAAAACAGGTTTGAGAGGCACCTGACCATACCGATGGCCAGCACCCTGGGAGAGGCTGCTCTGGAATGTGGGGCCACGTGGACACAAAGGAATTAACTCTGTGCCCCTGGGTCTCAGCCCAGATGCTCATGGCCATGTGACTACCTCTTACAAACACCCGACCCTTTGCCCCTTGTCTGCCTGGAGCTGTGGGCCTGTGGGGCCCTGTTGGTCTTGGATCAGAGGTGGTGACTTGGGGAGCTGCCAACCTGCCTGCTCTGGTAGGGGCCTTCTCCAAGTTTCAGGGTAGGAGACAGAGGCAGCTGGGAGCTTCCCAAGGTGGAAAAGAAAGGGGGGGTTGGGAGACAAACTGGAGTTCCTGCAGGGTCCTCTGCCTCACCTGGAGCTAGGCTACCTGGTCAGACTCCTGCTGGAAAGCAGCTCTCAGGCTCCAGCCTTGGTGAGTGGGGAGCCTCACTGGGCTGGGAGAGAGGCAAGCCAGATCTAGGGCAGGAAGCCAGCTCCTGCAGCCCCAGCGACAGCCACTAGCCTTCTGACTCCTTCCTGACTTGGCCTTGCCCTGCTACGGAGGCAGAAGTGGGGGTCAGTCGGTGTCTGCCACCCCATAGGTGCTGCCTCCAGCACCCTGGGCCAGGGAGGCCCCTTCTGACAGCCTCTACTGCCTTGTTCTTAACTCTGCGTGGTCCAGGTCAGGCCCTGCTCCCTGGGAGCCAGCTGAGCCTGAGCCTGGGGCCTCCTAATCCCTTCATCTGCTGTCCCCCTGCTGCAGGGGGCTCTTCCCAGGGCTGTCACTCCACACTGAGGCTAAGGGCCTGGAACAGGTCCCATTCCCTCAGGATGGCAGGGGTGGCTGGGCTGGAGCTGGCTGCCGCAGAGCACAGCCCCGGCCGTTGCTTCTGTGTGAGATGCTGCTCCTCTCTCCTTTGTCTGCTCATCACTCCCTGCGTCTCCTTCAAGACTCATCAAGGGCCCATGCCTCTGGGAGCTTGTATTCACCCATGTCACCCTGAAAGCATCTATGGATTCAGGTTTGGGTTCAAATCCTGACTCTGCTATTAACTTGGGACAAAATACTTGATCTTTTTGGGCTTTGGTGTCCTCTTTGTGACATGAGAACCACTCTCACAAGGTTGTTGGAGAATAAAGCAGAGTGTGTGTGTGTGGATTGTCTGCAGAATTTCAGCTTCTGCCTTGCGGAGATGTTATTTTTCTTGCTTCCCTTAGTCCTGTTGGGGCAGCAGGGGTCCTGGGGATGGAACCCAGGGGCACGCACTCTACTACTGAACTACATCCCGAGGCCTTTTTAGTTTTTATTTTGAAATAGAGTCTCATGCCTATAATCCTAGTGACTCTGGAGGCTGGAGGGAAGAAGCTGGCCAAGGAGGGGCTGTGGTGCCCAGGGGTCTGAGAGGGGTCAGCAGGAACTATTCAAGTCCCTGCTCCTGGGTACAGGAGGGAGAAAGGAAGGGGGTTGTCCCTCGGCTTGGTGCTCAGGAACCGCAGCATGTAAGCAGGTTTCAGGGAAGAAATGCAGGCCTGAGGTGCCAGGGACCGTGGGACAGAGAGGGCAGAGGGCAGTGAGCCGTGGACATGCAGGCACCTCACATGCAGGACATGTAGGAGATGGTCCTCTGTGTGGGTGAGAGCTGCAGGTGGGCAGAATGAGAAGATGGGAGGGGCTGCTGGGAGCTGATGCACCTGAATTTGGGGTGGGGGGCAGGAAGAGAAAGACCATCCCAGGAAGTAGGGTCTTGCTTCCTAAGGAGACCTGCAGATTGGGGTCATGGTGGGGCTAGATGCTGCACTGAGATGGACAGAGGTACAGCTGGAGAGAGGTCCTGGAGACTTGGCTAGAGAAATACCTGCAGAATGGAGGCGCCAGAGGCCAGGACGCAGGATGTGAGGGGTGGTGGGGAAGTGTGGGCACAGTGGCCCAACTTGTCCTCTGTCATGGCTCTGAAGGGCAGGAGAGAGCCTGGCAGCCAGCGGCAAGTGGGAAGAGTTTTTTGGATCAAAGTGAGAGAGAAATAGCACATTTCAAGAAAACGGCAGGTTGGGAAGGAGAGGTTGAATACACTAGAAGGGCAATGGTAATTAACAGAGTGACAGTTTTTAAGAGGGGAAAGGAAGCCGGGCGTAGTGGTGCACGCCTGTAATCCAAGCAACTTGGGAGGCTGAGTCAGGAGGATCAAGAGTTCAAAGCCAGCCTCAGCAACTTAGCGAGGCCTTAAGCAACTCAGTGAGACCCTGTCTCTAAATAAAATACAAAATAGGGCTGGGGATGTGGCTCAGTGGCCGAGTGTCCCTGAGTTCAATCCCTGGTTCCAAAAAAAAAAAAAAAAAAAAAAAAGAGGGGAAAGGACAACCAGGAGATAGCAGTATAAGGTTCTGGAAAGCCATAATTTATATTGATGATCTTCTATTTACTCAGTGCCTACTATGTGCCAAACACCAGTGTACACACTTTACATATATACACTAACCCACCCAGGCACTCTGCAACCCGATGAAGTAGATGCTGTTATAGTCTCCATTTTACAGAAGGAACCCTGGCACAGAGACGTTAGCTAGCTTACCCAAAGTCACACAGCCAACATGTGGAATGGCTGAGGAGCGGGGGTGGGAGGTAAGGGGGAGTGAGGGGTGACTCCAGAGGTGTGTCATGGTTAAGAGCATGGATTCGGATTCCAGGGACAGAGTGACTGGGTTTCGATTCCCACTTATCTGCCTCACTCCTCCGTTGCATGGTTTCCCCACTAGGAGAGGGTGTGAGGACTGTACCTGTCTCATAGTGCTGCAGGGTGGATGAAATGAGCAAGTGCCAGGAAGGCTGGCATATAGGGAGCACAGGTGGGGGCAGAATTGGGTGCCCTCTGACTCTGGAAGCAGAGGGTGAAAGCCAACATCGGGGTGATGGACAGATGGCAGCCATTTCTCCGGGTTTTTCTTTTTTTTGGTACTGGGGATTGAACCCAGGGGCACTCCCCCACTGAGCCACATCCCTAGCCCTATTTTGTATTTTATTTAGAGACAGGGTCTCACTGAGTTGCTTAGGGCCTTGCTGAGTTGCTGAGGCTGGCTTTGAACTCTCGATCCTCCTGCCTCAGCCTCCCAAGTGCTGTGATTACAGGTGTGCGCCACCGCGCCCGGCTTCTCTGGGCTTTTCTATGGTATTTTTCTATTTCTTGGCTCTGCCCTGGGTGGGACAGGGCCCCTTGCAGGCAGGTGGAGGAACAGCTTGTGGTAGAGTTAAAGGTGCCTTTGGGACAGCCGCTAGCCTGCTAACCCTGCTCTGCCCACGACCCTGTCCGCCTCCAGAAGCACAAAGCCTGAGTGCTGAGAAATGCCCCACTGTGCTGGGGACCTCAAGTCCAGGGCCAGCCTGGGCAACTCGGCCAGACTCTATCTCAAAATAAATAAAACCAGGCTGGGGGTGCACCAAACCAGCATCTCCAGGATGTCCCTGGCTACTTGTTCACTGATGTTCACAGCAGGAGCCCTGCTGACCACCGAAGAATGGACAGGGCCCAAATGTGCATGGGTGGACGCAGGAGTGTGGTGTGGGCGGTCTACCCTGGAGCCGGGTGACAGCTGCAGTGTGGATGGGCCTGAGGACCTTGTGCTTACTGAGAGCCAGACACACCAGTGACGGCAGAGTCCAGGCACAGGAGGCGGACTCCTGGGTGCAGGGCGGGGAGGGGGACGGGTTCCTTTTGGAGCGATGGAATGTTCTGGTATTAGAGGGAATGACTGTAAAACTGTGAAGATTCTAAAACACTTAATTCTACACTTTTAAAAATGGTGAACTTTTTATAGTATGGGGATCATTTCTCATAAAAAATTGTTCTTTAAGAAAACAAAACAAGGGGCTGGGGATGTAGCTCAGTTGGTAGAGAGCCTGCCTTGCAAGCACAAGGCCCTGGGTTCAATCCCCAGCACCACCAAAAAAAAAAAGAAAGAAAGAAAGAAAGAAGAAAACAAAACAAAACAGATGCCTTTGGGACCAGAGGCCAGTCTGCTTGGTGGTAGCTCTGGAATGTTCTGCATGTTACTCAGAACCTCCTGGCACAGACTGACAGTGATACCCCACTTTGCTGGGCAGTGGGGAGGGTCCAGTGTTGGTGGGTGTGAGCAGGTGTGCCCTGCTCAGTGAACGCATCAGGCAACCTCATGCAGCAGCTGCTTCCACGGTCTCTACAAACCTGGTAGGAGCAAGGACTGTTCTAGAAGAGATGACCGAATGAGTTCTGGAGCCCAGAAGAGGGCCGGGTAGTCAGTCAATGCAGGGAATAAGCAGAGAGAGATTGTCTCCACAAGGGTCATGGAATAGGTCAGGAAGCACCAGGATTAACTGGTCAGGAAGGAAGAAGGCAGAGACCACTGCTCCTCTTTGCCTCGTGCGCAGTACCATCAGCTGTCCTGGGGCCCTCTGTCTTGCCCACACTCTGTGGACCACAGTTGCTCTGGGCAGCCCCTGGTTCCAAGCCCCTGTGACCTGGAAGAAGAAAGGCCAGGCTGTGAGCACAGGGGACAGTGGTAGGGCTTCCTGCTTGGAGGATTTGCTTCCAAGCCACATGCTTGGGGCCCTGGAAACCAAACTCACTTGTGTCTGGGCTGTGTGATTTCCCAGGCAAGGGAGGAGTCTGTTTTGGGGATACTGTGGGTTCTGGGCAGGACTGGCTTCATGGGTGTGGACGGCTGTGGTCATCCTGGGCCCCACATTCAGAAGGAATGGTTTAAAGTTCTGCTGCCATCATCTTGCCATTTTGAGTCATTCTGAAGAAGGAGTTCCCACATTTTCATTTTGCCTTTGGCCCCCCAAATTATGTAGCTGGACCTGGTTCTAGGACTTGGAGTGCTGGTTTGTCTCCCATAATGGATGTTGGAGGTACACACCTGCCTTTGTCCAGTAGGAGCTGAGAGGTGCATGTCTGGGCCCAGGAGGGGAGAGCGGGAGGGCTCTGGCTCTGTCTCTGGGGAGGCCCAGGAGCAGGGTGAGGCCTGCGGTACCAGGTAAAGCAAGCCGGGCAGCCAGACCCCTGGGTTTGTACTCCAGCCTGTTGCTAGCCAGCCATGTGCACCTCAGCAGATATTTAATATCTCTGAGCAGCTTCCTCATCTGTAGGATGGGGATGGTGTGAGGGTTCGCGTGAGGTCGTGTATGGAAGGACCTGGGCAGAGCAGGTGTCCAGCAAATGTTTGCTGTCTCTGTCGGGCTGTGGGCAAGGAGACGGCGGGGAGGTGGGTGACTCGCTCCACTGTGGGAGACCGTGGGAGAGGAGGCACAGCCCTGACCAGCCCTCCCAGGGACTCAGAGGGTCCAGCACCACTGTTGGAACCAAGTTCCAGGAAGTGGGCTATCAGCTCACCTTCAAAGTGACCACCATCTTTGTCTGCTTCTGACCAAGAGTATTGCAGTTCTGGAGTGACCAAATCCTAGCTCTGAGAGGGAACCTCAGGTAGCCAGGCCTTGTTGTGAGGCCCTCAGGGATCCTGCCTCCAAGCCCTTCTGCAGGTGGGGGAGGGAGCCAGTAAGTCCTCAGTCTGGAGAGACCCTCGGGCACACCTGTGGCTGGGCTAGGCCACTGTCCTGTGTCAGCGCAGAAGGCTTTCTGTTCCAGGGGACAGAGCTACATGCTACCTCCCCATCAGCACCCCTGTCCACTCCCATTTCTGATCCCTGACCCGCAGCAGCCTGAGAGCTGAAAGGTTGCGGTGCCCCTCCCCCACCCTCAAGACAAATTCAAAATAGAAAACACCCTGAAACTTAAAATAAGTGTGAGGAAGTCCAACGAAGTTCTGATTTTTCCCAGGATGTCTACTTCCTTGCTATTTTTGAAGTACTAAGTATTAGCCCTTAAAAAAGCAAAACCAAACCAAAGCAAAACCAAACCAAAGCACTTTGTTGATGCCCTTTTCCTGCCAGTGCCCTAAGTACAAGTCTAATCTGCCTATTGGGTAACCTGGCCTCGCCTGCCCCCTTCCCGGTGCCAGAGAAGGACAGAGGCCTGGCCTGCAATACCAGGGCATTGGGCCACTCTGCCCAGAGCCTTCCCAAGGGAGACAGAAACCCTGAGCCAATCAGATCCTGCCGAGTAGGTGACGTCAGAAAAGCCCAGAAAGTTCCTTTGCTTCCGTCCCTGCCCTGGAGCACCTCTCCTCCCCATGAGAGCAGCCAGGGCCAGCAGGGGCCAGCCTGGACCCCTTCCAGTCCTCCAGCTGGCCAAGGACAGCAGGGCTGCCTTGGTCCTGAGGCCAGCTGCCCTTCACCCACACCTGTTGGGCAGGTCCCCTTGCCTAACCAAGAACTGCCCCTTCCACTCACCCTCCTGGGTGGGGGAGGGAGCCAACAGGTCCTGGAGCCTCTTCTGAAAACTGGCTTTTCCAGATCCTGCTCATAAACTCTGGTTAAAATAAAGCCACACGTCTGGGAAGGAGCGGGTAGGGTAGGTGGCACAGCAGGGCCCAGAGGCTAGACAAGCAACAACAGGCTGCGGAAGCATGATCACGGAGTGTCCCGGGGGAGGAGGCGGATGGGGGAGCATCCTGGAAGATTCCAGGGGAGCAGCGTCTTTCAGGGCGCTCTACTGTGCAGAGAGAAACCAGGCCCCCGAAGGGGCAGGTGGCGTCCCCAAGGTCACCAGCAACAAGTGCAGGCAGGATGGCCCCCTCTGGGCCTTGCTCCTTCTTTTCTTTCTTTCTCTTTCCTTTTCTGGGCCAGGGATCAAGCCCAGGACTTCCCACAGGCAAAGCCAGGCTCTACCTCTGAGCTACATCCCAGCTCTTTTTGTTTTATTTTGAGACAGGTCTCACTAAGTCACCCAGGGTGGCCTTGGGCTTGCTGGGGTTAGAGGTGTGTGCCACCAGACCTGACTTTGACCTTGTTCTTGCGCCAGCCTTTTCCGTGAGTGAGGCACCAGGACAGCCCTCCTGCCTCCTCCCTCTGTGGAGCCCCTGCTCTCCCCTCTCCGGAGTTCCACCCAGCTGCTGTCCCTTCACCTCTCCAAGGAAACAGAAGTTTATGGTGTGTTCAGCGTGCTGCATACCGTGCATCCATTCCTCCTGATAATAAACCCAAACTAGGAGGCGGGATGCTTCCTGCAGAAGGAGAAGGAAGGACTTTGAGCACTGGCCTGGGGTCTCCTGCAGGACCCCCACCTCCATGGGGGCTCAGACCTGGAGCTGGGGAGCCGGTGCAGCCCTCAGCACAGCAGAGCTAGGTCTGGGACCTCGGTCTAGCAGCCCTGTCCTTTGCTCCTGGAGCACCACAGGCTCAAAGCCCCACCGTGGGCCCTGCCAGGCCATTCTCACTTCATGCTCACGCACCTCCGAGGCCCTAGTGGCATCCCCTTTACAGGTACAGGCTGGATAAGGGGCTGTGTCCCTGAGCCAGGAAGATTCGGAGCTAGAATGGTCCTCCCTCCCTCCCTCCCTCTCTCTCTCTCTCTCTCTCTCTCTCTCTCTCTCTCTCTCTCTCTCTTTCTTTCTTTCTTTCTTTCTTTTTCTCCCTTCTTTCTTTCTTGTGCTGAGGATCCAACCCCAGGCCTCACGCTTACTAAGCTCTTGCTCTACCACTGAGCTACACCCCAGCCCTGTAACTGGGATTCGAACCCAGAGCTTCCTGCCACAAGCCCATGCTCTTGATCTCAGTGCAATCTGCACCCCAGAATACCACCTTGAAGACCCAGTCTGGCCTTTCAGCTCTTCTGCCTGGACTTCTCTGTTACCCACACTTCTGGCCCCTCACCCAGCACCTTGTGCCCTTGCCCTACCAGCAATCTTGGGCAGTGGGTTCAGGCCATCAGCCTGGTCTCCCCCTGGAGGGGCAGAGGTTGTGGGGCAGGGGAGCTCAGATGGAGAGGTGGGGCCAGCAAATGTGAGATGGCTGACCACTCCTCCAGCTAAGGGCCTGGGGAGGGAGGAAGTGGGGAGTGGGCTGAGGGTGGGGTTTGAGACGTGTGTCTTTCCCTCTCTGGCCTGTTCTGGAGTTTTAACTTTGTCCCCATTGCTTTGGAAATTTAGGTTGTATACTTCCTTCCTAAACAAGTTCTCCCAGAAAAGACTATAGAATAGAGATGGGATGTTTGGAAAGAGTCCGTTTGGGCTTTGAGATTGTCCTAGTGACCTTGGGCAAGTCACACTGGGCCTTGAATTTCTGCCAACTAGGAAGAATGGTGCCTCCCTCTAAGTATTACCCAGGGGATCAAGAGAGACAATGGAGCATTCTAGACTGTAAAGTGATCCATGTTGTCAACCATGATGCACTGAGGCTGTTATCTTTCTAAAGGAAAAAGCTTTTTGAGGATTAGTGGCTGAAGGCAAGGAGGCTGTCGGCAAAGTGAAGGTTGTCCTGAGCCCTGAGACTTCTGAGCTACGACACTTCTGAGCTATGGAGGGACGCTGCTGAGGATGCTTGGGGGGGTTGGCTTCACCTAGGCTCTGTCCCCAGCCTGGGGGGAGGGGATCCCAAGACACTGGCTCTGCCTGGGCTGCTCAGGGAGCAGCAGGGGTCACACTGCCCTGGGGTGGAAAGATCCTTTACCCTTCTAGGGCCTGTGGCCAGACAGGAGCAGTGACGTTGTGTTCTCAGTTGATTCAACCCTAGTGCCCCCACCAAAAGGAGGACCTCCCTGACCCTTCTGCAAAGCTGACCGCTGCACCTTTCGGGGGTCTGGGTTCCAGTCAATGTGGGAAGCCTTGGGCAGATCGGTGGCTCAGGATAACAGGGTAACCTTCACCTAAATGGGTGTCTGTGGCTGCAGGAGGAGGGGCTGCCGCAGGCTGACGGTTGTGTACCCATCCCCTCGGCCCTCAGCAGCCTGTGCACAGAAGGTGACTTGGAATAGATACCCATCTGGTTGCAGCAGGTCATCAAAACCTGGAACTGTCCTTGCCAAACAGGAATCTTGCCCCGGAGCTGAGCTGACACCTGGGTTATGGGGAAGGAGTGACAATCGGGCTCCCAGAGTCAGCGAGCAGGGATCGCCCTGGCTTGGTTGGGTCATTTTGACAATTATCATTAATTCAGCATTGGGAGCAGGGTCAGAAATAAGCCTAACCTGCGTGGCTTGCTCGCAGTCTCGTGGCATAGGATTCTAGAAACACATACCTTGGTAATGGGGGCCCACTATTTAGCTTGAGCAAATTGGTCTGAGTTTTAATGAGCATATAGGAGTCTCCTGAGCAGGGACAGGAGAATCCCAGGCCTCACTTATCGACTGGTTGAAGATTACAAATTGTCCCTGCACAAAATTCATGAGTGGTGAGAGGTGCTCTAGGTGACAGAAGAGCGTGACTCAGGCACCAGGCCATTCTGGGGCTGAGGGCAAATCTCCCTGATATGGTGATGTTGGCTTCTACCACACTGGTCAGGCCTTCCACTCTCCTCCAGCTTGGCTGGAAGAAGACTTGCTGAGAAGCACGTTTCTTTCTCAGATCGAGCCCCCCAGGGGCCTTGACAGCGGCAAGCACTGAGTTGGAGAGGGTCATGGAGTCAGCACAGAGTGGAGCCCCACAGGGCCTGCCCTGGCCACACGCCAGAACTGGGTGCCCCTTGCTCTTCCCTGGTCCTGGAGCGCCCAGCAGAGGCCAGCAGCTGCTGTATTCTGGGTCTCTGAGTTGGTTCCATGGTCCAGGACCCAGACTCCTTATAGGGCTGTCTCCAGTCGTCCCCTTCCTCCTGACTTTGACCCAAGCAATTCTGCATCTGCTCAGGGACTCTTGGATCTGGCCAAGGGCCAGCTGTGTACATTAAACAGCTGCCCACCTGGACACAGGGCAGCTCATGTTCACCACCGTAGGGCCCAGGGGAGCCTCGGTAGAGCAGGGTGCAGGAGGGACACTCAGGCCTCTGCAGCTATAGCCCCTCATCACCCAAACATCAGGGGAGGCAGAGCCATGTGTGGATTTGGTCTTGCCTGAATTTCTTATTTTATTTTATTTTTATTTTTTGGAACCAGGGATTGAACTCAGGGACACTCAGCCACTGAGCCACATCCCCAGCCCTATTTTGTATTTTATTTAGAGACAGGGTCTCACTGAGTTGCTAAGGGCTTCGCTAAGTTGCTGAGGCTGGCTTTGAACTCTTGATCCTCCTGACTCAGCCTCCCAAGTCACTTGGATTACAGGCGTGCGCCACCACGCCCGGCTTACCTGAATTTCTTTGTGTCTGTCTTTGGAAGAGCTAAAAGCCTGTCCTATTGTCACGTGATATTCCCATGTGACAAATGAGAGTGGGGCTCCGTCACCTGTTTCACCAGAGGGACACCGACGACTGATTTGCCCACAGTTCCTTTGTTTAACAGACCCAATGAATGGAGCACCTACTGCCTACTGGGTGTCATTCCAGGCTCAGGGGGTCAGCAGGAGGCAGAGCACCGGCCCCACCCTTGGGGCTGACCTTCATTCAGGTGAACAGACCAGCAACGAATGTTCATAAACAGGTGGGTTGTGGTGAGCCCTGCAAGGCTGGCTAAAGCAGGTGGAGGAGAGGGACTGGCTGGATGGGGAGAGTGTCCTTACTTTATACAGGTGGCCCTGGAAGGCCCTGTGGTAGAGGTGACATCAGAGAACAGGCAGAGGAAACCCCCAGTGCAAAGGCCCTGAGGCAGGACTATGCCCAGTGTTTTTGAGGAACAGCAAGGAGAGCAGGGTAGGGTCCACAGGAGGGAATTGGGAGAACTGGTCCACAGCCACCCTTCTCTGTCTCCCACCAGGCCCCGCCGAGTAGCACAGGCTCAGAGCCTGTCACAGCAGGCCTGTCCAGAGGGCTGGAGGCCAGGGATAGTTCCATCCTGAACACGCTGCAGTGCACTCCTGTCTTGCCCCAACCGCCTCGCCTGCTCACAGCAGCTAGATGGTAGCTCTTTGAAAGGAATATTTATTCCTCTTTGGGCCCTCAGTTCTGAACATGACCTGAAAGCTGTTTGCATGATCCCAACTCCCCCTGGAGAAGGTCCTGTGTGATGCCGAGTCTCAGGGTGGGGGCCGTGTCTGGAGCAGAGGAGATGTTTGTTGACTGACTTCTGCATGATCAGAGGACGCCGCTGGAGGTGGGGCGAGGGCTGGGCGGAGGCACAACCTGGGCGCCAGGCCGGAGAGAGTTCTGATGTCAGTTACGCAGATTGAGATAGTTGCTTTGTTTTGCTCTGTTGTAGAACACGTGTGACCTGCACACTGTGTCGGCCACTGGTGTAAGCACACATCAATGCACTGCAAAGTAGGGGTAGCAGGGGCTACTATTATCCCCATTTTACCGGCCAAGGTTTTTGTTTGTTTGTTTACTTATTTATTTATTGCGGCACAGACACATTTGGCAAGAGCTCTACCCTGAGCTGTGCCCCTCAGCTGCCAGCCAAGGTTCTTAAGCACAGAGAGGTTAAGTGATTTAGCCAGGTTAACACAGCTAAGAATTGTCAGAGCCAGAATGTAAAGCCAAGAATCCCCATTCTTATTTATTTATTTATTTATTTATTTTTGGTGCACTTGGGATTGAATATAGTGGTACTCTATCACCGAGCTTCATTCCCAGCCTATTTTATTTTTTAATTTCAAGACAGGGTCTCTCAGCCGGGCGCGGTGGCGCACGCCTGTAATCCAACGACTTGGGAGGCTGAGTCAGGAGGATCACGAGTTCAAAGCCAGCCTCAGCAACTTAGCAAGGCCCTAAGCAACTCAGTGAGACCCTGTCTCTAAATAAAATACAAAATAGGGCTGGGGATGTGGCTCAGTGGCCAAGTGTCCCTGAGTTCAATCCCTGGTTCCAAAAAAAAAAAAAAATAAAAAAAAAGATAGGGTCTCTCTAAATTGCTGAAACTGGCCTTGACCTTGTGATTCTCCTGCCTCAGCCTCCCAAGTCCCTGGAATTATGGGCATGCGCCACCACGCCTGACTGTGAGCCAGAGGGTTTTTGAGATTCAACTTTTAAGCAAAGATTTCAGGAAAAAAAGTTAAGCACTTAATTATAAGATATTTAAGATAATTGACAGATACCATGAACAATACCACAAGCTAGGTGAATTTTTTTAGATTACAAAAGGAGAGAGAGAGAGAGACTTCCAAGAAATGCCACCCTACTAGTGGGTTGCTAGGTTTCTGTCCCCAGACTCAGACTCAGCCCAGGGTAGACAGTCATTGTCTGTGATTACCTTTTATCGCAGCATAAGAGAGGTGTGGCTGCGTGTGATGACATGCCTATGATCACAGCTCCTTGGGAGGCTGAGGCAGGAGGATTGCAAATTTGAGATCAGCCTAGGTCACTTAGCCAGACCCTATTTCAAACCAATGAATAGGTCAGTGATGTGGCTCAGTAGCAGAGTATCCTGGTTCATCCCAGGTACTTAAAAAAGCATGTGCACACGGGAGTTCAAGTACACACGCACACACACACACGCACATGCACACACATGCACACACATGCGTGCACACACGAAACTATAATGAACATCCAGGTATAAGTGAGCTGGGCCAATGCCCCATGGGCAGGCCTCACAGAAGTCCTGAGGCCTTGCAACACGGTGAGGCTGTAGAACAGGAGGAGGGGGCTTTGCGGGGCCACCCTTAGATGCTCCTGGCTGCAGGCAGGAGGCTCATTCAGTGGCCTGTGTTTTCTGGGTGTCTGGATATGTCAAACCCGGGGACACGTGCCCTCACTGCCACGTGCCGCAAAGTGGGTCCCCCTGGGGAGGCAATGCCCAGGGGATTCTTGAAGGCAGAAGGAGATGGATGTAAGCTGACACTTCCCCCAACGATTGACAAGGAGCTGATGTGCCTCCGCAGAGGACAGGCCTGGTAATTAATGTGCCAGCAGCTTCATTGACAAAGCAAAAAAGCAAACAGGCCGGAAGCGGGTGAGTCACACAGGGAGACGGTGTGGAAGGGAAAGGGCAGAGGTGCGTGGAGCATGTCTGCGGGGACAGGCAGGGTGAGCGGAGAGGGAGGGAGAGGCTGAACAGTATCTTCTGCATCTGGGAGAGAGGGAGAGAGAGAGAGAGAGAGAGAGAGGGAGGGGGGGGGGGGGGGAGAGAAAGAGAGGAAGGGAGGAGAGAGAACACGTGTGAGAATGTGTCTGAGAGGGAATGTGTCTGGGAGGATGTGCAGCTGAGAAGTGTGAGTGATTGACAGGAGGGGGAGGGAGGATGGTGGGAGGGAGCCTAGTGGAGGGGGAGGCCAGCCTCCCTTATCCCTGCTTCAGCCAGGAGGGCTTCTGGAAAGCCCTGCAGTTTGGAGTGAGGGACATGCAGGAGAGGTGAGATTCCATTACCTTTCGCTTTGTGTGATATTTTCGTGTTAGAAATGTAAGACTGGAGCTATAAATAATCCAGTCAGAGCTGCAGCATCCTGGAGATTTATGGCGCATGCCAATGCCACTGAGCTCGGACTGGGGGGAGGGCAGGTCTGCTCTACACAGCCAAGATGAAAGGCTGCCTCTGCCCCATGTGATCCTCTGGCCCCAGTGAGCCTCCCCACACCCCGTGCCTCCCTCCTGACCTGCAGAGCCCAGGGGGAGCAAACCTCACCAACGCCCAGACCACTTCCTTGTCCTGGGCATCCTGAGCAGGTGGAGCCTGGTCTAGTGAGTGGACAGCTCCTGCAGGCCAGGGAGACCAGGGCAGAGGGAATGGGTTAGGTGAAAGGCACGTGTCCTGCCCAGAGACCCCATTTGCAGTTGCTTCAGACAATGGGCAGGGTTGGTGATGCCTGGTAGGGAGTCCAGGTGATCCAGAGACAGACAACCTGAGCCTGATGGGGTCCCTGGAGCATGGGGCACTGACATCCTGTTTCCTGATCTCCCCCATGGGCTGGGACAGCAAAGACTGTTAGTATGGGATAGGTGGAGGTCTCTGTGGGACGGGGGTCTGCCCAGGTCACTTCCCAGGATCTGTCTCCAGCCCTGCTGTGAGGGCAATAAGGTTGGCATGGAGGTGAAAGCGAGAATCTGGTGGCTCAGCCTCGGCTTCTCAGAGTCTATGGTGCTGGAGAAGAAGAGGGGGTGTCAGGAAGTGGGGACTTGAGGCACCCCTTCTACTTGTGTGTGCCTCTTCCAGTTTCCACCTAAGCACAAAGCCACCTGCGTCCCCTACAAGCCCTGGGCTTCCTGAAGGCAAGGAACAGACAGACCTTGCTCTCACCAAAGCCCTGGAAACTGCACATGCTCCAGCCCTTTCTCTGCTGAAGCACAGCCCTCTGTACCAGCCTGCTAAAAGGGAGGGGGCCGGAACTGCCTGGGTCTCTGCCCAGCCAGGTTCCCTCCTGCCCATCCTCAGACTGCCCCCTGGACTGAAGATCTCCTGGGCTCTGCCTGCTGCCCCTCCTGCCCTTCGTGGGCCCAGGGTGACCCCGTTACAGGCTGGCACTTTGTATTTCTTCTAACTCCTTGAGCAAATTGAAGGCCCAGAGAGATAAGCGAAGCCTGGGTGTCAGTGGGAATGGAGGGGCCAGCTCATCGGGCTACTTCCAGGAATGGCTCAGTGGAGACAGACACACCTCAGGCCCAGGCCTCCTGCAGAGGAAGGCTGGTGCAGCGTGAGGCCCTTCCTTTGGAGGACTCCTCTGGGGTGCCATGTCTGTCAGAGGGAGGGCCAGGCCTTCCAGCCCAGTCCCAGCTGCTTGTGGCAGGATCTGGTACCGGACAGCTTGTTCTGCTCCAGCCTTCACGTAAGTCATGTCGGGGGTAGATGCTCACGAAGGGATTCACTCCTTTGAGGGCCTTAGACACAGCTCAGATGAGTGCACAATGGCCTTGGAGCAAATGCACCTGATTTGGTATGCAGGACGTGGAGGTTCAGGGGGCGTCTGGGAGGCTCTGAAGACCTCCCTGCGCCCAAATGCGTCCTCCCCTGCTGCATTCCTGTTGTTCCTGCCAGGGGGCCACCTGCCACCAAGTGCAGCATCTGTTGGTTCTGGATGGTTGTGGCAATCAGGCTTCTCATGGGAATCCACACAAATGGACTCCGATGTGCATAAGCAGAGCAAAGATTAACTGAAAGGATCTGGGGAGGCTTGCAGCATCCACAGGAAAGCTGGTGACCCAGCTTGGCCAATGGGAAGGATCCAAGCAATGCTGGACAGTCAACACCCCTGCAAGGTGACACATGGGGCAGTCTGGTTAGGATGCGTTTGCTGGCCCCACCCCTCTGCCATCCATGGTCCTCCCCATGGGTGACCTCACTGTCACAGCCCAGCTCTCTGCCAGGAATAATTTCCAAACTGAACCTGGCTACTACTTACCACGCTGAGGCCCAGTGGAATTTCTAGATGGATTTCTTTTTTTTTTTTCTTTTTGTGGTGCTGGGGATTGAACCCAGGGCCTTGTGCTTGCAAGTCAAGCACTCTACCAACTGAGCTAGATCCCCAGCCCCCCAGTGGAATTTCTGATTGACTGATCTAGGTCCTATACTCCATCTTGGCTACCAGCAGTAGGGGTAGATGGAATCCCTGACTTTGATTTCTATAGTGAAAAGCATTTTCATAGCCGGGCGCGGTGGCGCATGCCTGTAATCCCAATGGCTCAGGAGGCTGAGGCAGGAGGATCTCGAGTTCAAAGCCAACCTCAGCAAGGGCAAGGTGCTAAGCAACGCAGTGAGACCCTGTCTCTAAATAAAATACAACATAGGGCTGGGGATGTGGCTAGGTGGCTGAGTGCCCCTGAGCTCAATCCCCGGTAAAAAAAAAAAAAAAAATACAAAATAGGACTGGGGATGGGGATGTGGCTCAGTGGTTGAGTGCCCCTGAGTTCAATCCCCAGTACCAAAAAAACAAAACAAAACAAAACAAAACAAAAAAACTTAGTGAGGCTCTAAGCAACTTAGAGAGACCCTGTATCTAAATAAAATGTAAAAAACAGGCTGGAGATGTGGCTCAGTGGTAAAGTACCCTTGGGTTGGATCCCCAGTACCAAAAAAAAAAAAAAAAAAAAAAGGATCCTCCTTATGGGCCCTTCCCTCCTTGGAACACTATGCACAGAATTCTGACACCTCCTATCCTGGAGGTGCTGGGTACACTAATGATAGATTACTGATGTCTGTCCCGGGTGGATTGGAATTGGCAGCAGGTGGCTTGCCCCCTCTGTAGGAGCCGCTCACTAAACACAATCGTTTTCATATTGCTTAGCCTCATGGAAAGAGAAGCAGGGTTCTGCTGGAATCAGAAAGGCCAGGACCCTGTTTGTCCAGGATCCCCTCCCACCAGCACTGTCCAAGTCCTGAGTCATCGAGCCACCTCTCCCAGTCACCACAGACTTCTCAGCAGTGCCGATGCCCTGGCCAGCCCTTCGCTTCAATCAGCATACTGCCTGGGCCTGGCCAGGTTACTTAAGGTCTTCTTTCTCCTGTTTTCCTCTTGGCAGTTTTGGGTATTGAGCTACATCTCCAGCCTTTTAAACTATTTTTGGGGGGGATACCAGGGATTGAACTTGAGGTACTTGACCGCTGAGCCCCATCCCCAGCCCTACTTTGTATTTTATTTAGAGACAGGGTCTCACTGAGTTGCTTAGCACCTCGCTTTTGCTGAGGCTGGCTTTGAACTTGTGATCCTCCTGCCTTCAGGCTCCTGAACTGCTGGGATTACTGGCATGTGCCACACTCATGGAAAGTTTTTTAAAATTTTGAGACAGGGTCTCATTATGTTGCCCAGGCTGGCCTTGAACTTGCAATCCTCCTGCCTCAGCCTCCAAAAAAGCTGGGATGACAGGTGTGCACCATTGCACTAAGCTCCAGGGATCCTTTCAGTCTGGTTCCTTTCAATCTCCAAATGCTCAGCCTCACAGGGAAGTAGGTACAGTCACTTGAATTCCTCCACTCCAGGCTACCCCTCTCCCCAAGCCTCCCCCCTCATCTCCAGTCCCAGGACAGGGTGCCTGAAGTTATTCCAGCAGCACACACCAGAGCTGTTTGAAGATAGAAGAGAGGAGAGGAAAATTCATGCCACGGGCTTCCTTTGATGGGCACTGGAGCCTTAGTGATCTCCAGCTAGTCCCTGAGGTGACAAAGATGAGAAGGAAAGAGGAATCCTTTTCCAAAATAACCTCCTTTCTGTTTTCAGCTGCACAGAGGAGCAGCCGCCATTTATTTGTTTATGCCAGAGTTATTTATTGAGCACATGCTATGTGCCAGGCAGCAGTGCACAGAACATACACGCCCTCTGCCCAAGGGGAGGCAGACAGGCAGAATCCAGCGGGTCTGGCAGCACAGTGAAGTGCCAAGGTGGAGGTGAGCCCAGGAGAGACTGTAGCATGGAAGACTTTCCCAAGGAGGTGGCTCCTAAGTCTGGAAGGAGGAGAAAGCTGTTCCAGGTGGGGCGTGGGGACAGTACACGCACAGATCTGATGATGTCCATTCCAAGAGCTTTTGATTGCTGGCTGGTCACTGTGGCTGGTGCTCAGAGCTGGAGAAGGGAGTGGGGAGCTAACGGGCAGGTCCTTCAGGGCCTTGGAAAAGCCTTTCTAAAGGGTCCAGATTTTCCCAGAGCAGCCCCCACCCCACCCAGTCTGTCCTCTGCAGATGGGGTCCTGAAAGAAATGCCCCCCATTCCTTCCTGTGCTGTGAGCTGAAAATCTCTGGGCAGTTGTCCCCTCACCAGTCCCCATACCCGGGGAGTCATTATGCATACAGAGAGAGCAGATGACAGCTAGTGGCAGGTGGGCAGCAGGGGCTGAGCGGAGGCACTGCACAGGACCCCCACACACCTGTTGAAGGAAGGCTTTAATGTAGTCTGATAACTGGCTGGCCCAACCATCAGGTGCCACTCAGGGTAAAACAGGCATTCTGGAACTTTCTTTCTCCTGTGATTAAGTAGGCTTCCAATTCCTTCCTCCTCTCAGAAACCCCTGCTCAGTCAATGCCCTGCTTCCCTTTGGAAATGGGCAATGCGTGTCTGTGTGGAGGAGTGCTCCGGGTGCCTGGGTGTGTGCATGACAGTGTCTCATAGACCAGAGTGTGTGCACTTGAGTGTGCATGAACGTAGCTGTGTGGGTGCAGTGTGCAAGGACAAATGTACATGAGACCGGCATGCCTTTCTAGGTTTGCATCTGGAGACCACATGCATGGATGCCCAGGAGAGTGTGGGGGTGTTTGTGAGTGCATGTGCGTGTGCACACATGTGTGTTGTGAGTGTGCATGCCGCTCTGCAGCTCCAGAGTGTTGTCTCTAGAGGAAAGAAGGAAAGAAGGAAAGAAGGTGCTGGGCTGAGATATTTATATTCATCGAAGCAATAAAACACCAAACTATTCTCAATTACCTCTCCATTTTCATCCATTTTCTACCCAGCAGCCAATGCGAGTTTTTAAAAATGCAAATCAGATCATATCACTCCTGGGCTGAAAACCCTCTTGTGGCTTCCCATTGCATTTGGAACAAATCAAACTTTTTTTTTTTCCTGCTAGGGATTGAACCCAGAGATCCTTTACCACAGAGCTACATCCTCAGTCCTTTTTATTTTAAGGCAGGGTCTCACTAAGTTGGGTGGGGCCTCTCTAAATTGCTAAGGTTGGCCTTGTAATCCTCCTGCCTCAGCCTCCTGAGCTGCTAGGATTACAGGCATGTGCCACCATGCCTGGCTCAAACTTTCCTTTTTTTTTTTTTGCGGTGCTGGAGATTGAAACCAGGGTCTTGGGCTTGCAAGGCAAGCGCTCTACCAACTGAGCTATATCCCCAGCCCTGGCTCACACTTCTGACTGGCCTATACCACATGCCCCGGCTTCAATCTCTGACACTTGATGACCTCATGTCCTTTCACTCCCTGGGCACCTTCTGCCTCAATCACATGGTCCAGGGCCTGCACACCCACCATTCCCCCTCTTGGACCCCTCTGCTGCTGGGTGCTATCCTGGTTCCAGATGTCAGTGCACCATGACGACAATATCAGTGAGGCCTTCTCTGATTGTTTTAGTCAGCTTTTTTTGCCATTGTGACCAAAATACTGACAAGAACAACTTTGAGAAGGAAAAGTTTATTTGGGGCTCATGGTTTCAGAGGTCTCAGTCCATAGATGGGTAACTCCATTGCTCAGGGCCCAAGTGAGGCAATCTATTATGACTGAAGGGAGGCTGCTTAGCTCATGGCAGGGTCAGGAAGCAGAGAGAGATAAGGGGCAAGGGGCCACAGGGAAAATGCACCCTTCTAGGACACACCCCCAGTGACCCACCTCCTCCAGCCACGCCCCACCTGCCTGCAGTTACCACCCAGTCAGTCCATTCAAACTCTCATAATCCAATCATTTTATTTTATTACTTTGTTTTGTTTTTTGGTTCTGGGGATTTAACCCAGGGTGCTTTCCCATTGAGCTACATCCCTACCCCTTTTTATTTTTTACTTTGAGAAAGGGCCTTGCTAAGTTGCTGAGGCTGGCCTCAAACTTGTGATCCTCCTGCCTCAGTCACAGAGCCTGCCTGTAATCCAATCATTTTACCAGTGAAAATTCCTGCATTAATAGATTTGAGAGGATATGTCATATCCAAACCAGAACACTGGCCTCCCAATTTCTTTTGGTACCCCAGTCCCTTTCCATTCCATCCCTTTGATGAGGTCTGTTGGTCTGAAGTAGACACTGAAACTTTAGGAGTGCATACAGTTGGGTAGGGAATGTGAAAATAGAACAGGGAGACTTGGGCACAGTGGAGCACGCCTGTAATACCAGCAACTTGGGAGGCTGAGGCAGGAAGATCATAAGTTCAAGACCAGCCTCAGCAACTTAGCAAGGCCCTAAGTAACTTAGTGAGACCCTGTCTTATAATAAAAAATAAAAAGGGTTAAGATGTGGTAAAGTACCTTTGCATTAAATCCCCAGTACCAAAAAAAAGAATAAATAAAAAGTGAGTAAAAGACCTGAATGGACACTTCATCGAAGGAGATGTGTGTCATTAGAGAATTGCAAATTAAAACAACACTGGAGTTGGGTGCAGTGGTGCATACTTGTAATCCCAATGATTCCGGAGGTTGAGGCAGGAGGATCAGGAGTTCAAGGCCAGCCTCAGCAATTTAGTGAGACCCTAAGGATTTAGCAAGACTCTGTCTGAAGATAAAAAAATAAAGAGGACGGGGAATGTGGCTCAGTGGTTAAGCCCCCCTGGGTTCAATCTTTGGAAAGAAAAAAAACCAGTAACAATACCAACGACATTGGAGCTGGTTGTGTCGCTCTGGTAGAGCTCATGTAAGAGGCCCTGTGCTCAATCCCTACTGCTAAAATAAAGCCAAACAAGCAGCAACCTTGAGATACCACCAGGCACCTATGAGAATGGCTGAAACCAGAACGCTGACACCGCCAAATGCTGATGAGGATGGGGAGCCACAGGAACGCTCCCTCATTGCTGGAGAGAGTGCCAGAGGGCACTGCCGCCTTGGAGGACCGTGAGGTAGCTTCTCACAAAACGAAACCTACTCTTACCACTCAATCCAGCCACGGCACTTCTTGGTATTTGCCAACATCAATCAAAAACTTAAGTCCCCCCCCCCAAAAAAAAAAAACTTAAGTCCCTACAAAAACCTGCCCATGGATACAAATTGTAACTGACAAAACGTGGAAGCAACCCAGATGTCTTTCAGTAGGCGAATGGATAAACAAACAGGGATGCAGCCAGACAATGGGATAGAATTCAATGCCAAGGGAAATGAAGTATGAAGTTAGGAAGACAGGGAGGAAACTTAAAGGCACGTGACTAAGTGAAAACAACCAATCTGATAAGGTGACACTTTGTGTCATTCCAAGTATCTGACACACTAGAAGAGGCAGAACGATGGAGTCAGGAAAAGAATGCATGGATGCCAGGGGTTTGGGGGTCTCCCAGTAATCCTAGTGATGTAACTGCTTTGACGGACGCTGCAATGGTGGGTCCACGTCACTGCACCTGTGCCTAAACCCACAGAATACACATGTAGCCCCAAGATGTAGCCCCAAGAGTGAGCCTAATATGAACCATGGACTCTGGGTAACAGTGACGTGTTCCTGAATAATAATGATAAGGATAATGATCATTATAAAGGGCTGAAGATGAAGCTCAGTGGTAAAGTGCTCCTGGGTTCAACTGCCAGTACCCAAAAAAAAAAGAGAAGAAGGAAGAGAAAAAAAAGAAGGCGGCTTGGGTTCTCCCTGGGCTGCCCGCCCCCGCCCCCATCCTGATTCTTTCCCTCTGCTGCCCGAGTTTCTGACCACCCCACAGGGGAATGTGTTTACTGGGGCGTCTGCCTGCCTTCCTCTTCTTCGTGGTTTGCTGGATCCTTTGTTAAAGATTTTCCAGTTTAGGGGCCAGCCTGGCTGGAAGCTTCTGGATCTCTGGTTCCTCTGCCAATCTTGTAGCCACCCACCCCCTCCCCAGCTTCCTGCCAGCCCACTGATCTTCTAGAAAGAATTTCATAAACAAACGACAACTCTGAGCTGCGCGGCAAGCCCGTCCTGGTATAAATGCCATACTCTGACATCCAACGGAGGAGAAGAAAATTCAAGACTGGAGTGAGAAGAAAATCCTGGATAACTCATTAACACCACCTCCAACCAGGCTTAATCTGGCCTCCTTTGGAGTCAGACTGAAGTGAGAGGAAAAACATCTTCCCTCCCCACCCTCCAGGGAGAGAGCTGTCATGCAGAACGACTTGAGGGGTGCCCCCCGACTGTGCGCCCCACTTCCATTTCCCAGGCCTGAAGACTTTTAGAGGCATCAAGCTCTGGAAAGATCGGGCATCTCCACCCCAAGGAGAAGTGCAAAATATAATCAAATGAAAGCCACAAATAAATGTGAGCAAGCCCTTCGGCACTTTGCATGATTCCAAGATGACCACTTTGAAATTTCTCAGTTTTTGAAATATGTGATATGAAATTCTTAGATAGGTCTCTCCTTTGCCGGTTCCCTTGTGTGGATTTGTTGTGACGTTGCTCCTCTTCGAAATCAGCTCTCACCGCCCCTGCTGCTGGTCTTCCTGCCCAGTGCTGGGGCTAGGGGAGAGTGGTTTCAGAGCTGACCTTGATGAGCTGAAGGTCCCTCCATGAGACAGGGTCATTGGCTCACGTTCTTTCTCACTAAGTTTTGCTCCAGACTCCAGGGCACACCAGCTTCAGGCTGACCAGGGTTGAGATGCGCCAGGAGCTGGAAGGGCAGTCCTCTGCAGGCACTGACTGGCAAGGGCTCTCCCTGGGCTAGGCTAGTTCAGCTTAGAAGATCAAACTCGAATCAAATCCATTGCTTCTGGGATCCCTGTTGTAAAATAAAAGCATTTTGGGTTGGAGTGGGTGGCCAGCACTGGGGTTCTATCATCTGGCCTGGGCTTTTCTGACCTGAAGTGGCTGAGATGGTGGAACAGAGTGATCAAGAATCCACAGTCGGGCATGGTGGCGCACGCCTGTAATCCAAGCGACTTGGGAGGCTGAGTCAGGAGGATCGCGAGTTCAAAGCCAGCCTCAGGAACTTAGCGAGGCCTTAAACAACTCAGTGAGACCCTGTCTCTAAATAAAATACAAAATAGGGCTGGGGATGTGGCTCAGTGGTCAAGTGCCCCTGAGTTCAATCCCTGGTTCCAAAAAAACCCAAAAACAAACAAACAAAAAAAAGAATCCACTTTGGTACCAGCTGGCCATTAAGGTACATTGCCCCCTATAAGCGTTTGAGGGTCACCTCTGTATCTAGATGGGTAAACTGAGGCCAGATTCATCTGCACAATCACAGAAGAGTGGGATCTGCTTATGGGTCAGTGTTGAGATGTGGCTCACAGTAGCCTGCAGGGACCAGAACCTGGAGCTCTTTTTTTCATGTTTTATCATCTCCTGGAGCTTCTGAAGCTACCGTGAAAGGTGAGAAGCTTCTGGGCATCAATACCATCACTGTATGTTGGTCCTACTATGTGCCAGGCATTCAGGTAAATTCTTCAAATATGTCTAAATAAGTCTTGCATCCCTGCAAGGTGGGCTTTTTTTTTTTTGGTAATGGGGATTGAACCCAGGGGTGCTCAAACACTAAGCCACATGCTAACCCTTTTTTGTATTTTATTTAGAGACAGGGTCTCACCGAGTTGCTTAGGGCCTCCCTAATTGCTGAGGCTGGCTTTGAACTCACGATCCTCCTGTCTCAGCCTCCCAAGCCACTGGGATTACAGGCATGTGCCCCTGCACGTGGTGAGGTGGGCATTTTTGACTCCATGTTACAGATGAGCTCAGAAATGAAGAGGGATTTACCCAAGGTGGAGACTTGCTGGAAGGAAGCTTCGTGAGAGCAGAGCCTGTCTGACTCCTGGCCATGGTCCTAGGTCACAGAACCTCACACAGTGGCTGTTGTATTATCAGCAAGCAAAGTACATCTAGTGAATGAGTAAATCCATGAACCAATGATTGACTCCTTCTGGACCCAAGTCTTTGTTTTTCCAGTTTTTGCCTAGTCCAGGTGGCTGTGGGCTAAAAACAGGGGCCCTTGGAACTTCCTGGTGGAAAAGGCACCCTGGGCAGAGCTGGCTGGGTGAGAGACTGCAGCAGAGCCCAGGCCTCCCGGCCTCTGCTGATTCAGGGAACCCCTGCCCAGCACAGCCACCCCAGTGGATAGATATGTGGAGTCCCAGAAGACACTGCGAGTGTTTCTCCGCAGAATCAGCATATGGGCTGTACATCTAGTGATTCAGAAGATCCTGCTGCACCGGCCTCCCTTATCCTCAAAGCTTCTGTTGCCATGGCAACTGGCCTACACCAAACCAGAGCTTGCTAGGGGCATCCCAATTAACCCCTTCCTGTACAGCAGGGCCCTCAGTACTCCTGTCCATGTGGCCTGGATGCTGATGCCCAAGCTAGGGGACAGTAGCACAAGGGCAGGGTGGGGCTGTAGGCAGCTCAGGCTGCAGGGATCAATGAGGAATGGGGTTGAATCTTTGGGTCAGCTGTGCAAACTCAGATATCCAGGAAACCTTTCAAGCCTCGGTTTGCTCTTGGGCAAGCTGGACAAACAGTGTGCCTGTCATAGGGCTGCCGCCTGCCTGGGTGTGAGGCAGAATGCATGGTGACAGACCCAGGGAGCAGCTGGCACACAGCTAATGCCAGTCGCTGGAGGCCGGGTTCAGGGCATCCACCCAGGAGGAGCTGGGTGACACGCTGTTATGCAGGGGCCCCACATGTCAGGGGACAGCTCGCCAGTCATAGACACACAGTGTGATTCATCTGGAAAAAAGGAAGCCCACAGCCACTCAGACTGCACCAAGCCTGGAGGCTGCCTGGGGAGAGCCCATCAAATGGCCCGGCCCTTTCTTTCCACCTTGCTCAGCCCCCTCCTGTCCCACCTGGCTCTGGACTTTCAAAGTGAGAGGTCTGACTCCAACCAAGACAGGCTGCAGAAGGCTGATAGAGAAGGGGAGGTGGGAAAAGGGAAGAAGGAGGGACTAGGCCTGGGTTATTGGAAATCACCTGGCAGGCTGTGAGGGTGTGGTGGCCCCTGTCCACACCAACTGCTCTCAACTCCAATGGAGCATAAAGACCCTGGGGATGTGAAGGCAGTTAGCCAGAAAAGGTGGTAGTAAGGCTCCCCTCCCCTGTTCACTGAGGGAGCAGAGGGTTCAGAGGGATGAAGGCAAATAAGGTCACACTCCTTACCCACTGCTGAGAGGGATAGGATGGCTCCCCCTGCTGTGGGCACAAGGACCCAAGTCCGGCTGGGGCCTGCAGACCTCCTGGTCCTGGCCCCTCCCACCTCTGGACTCAATTTGCTCATCTAGGTCCACTTTGCTCATCTAGGCCCCAGCCACTCAATCATTTTTTTTTTTTTTTGGCACCCGGGATTGAATCCAGGGGCGCTTAACCACCAAGCCACATCCCCAGCCCTTTTTATATTTTATTTAGAGCCAGGGTCTCACTGAGTTGCTTAGGGCCTTCCTGAATTGCTGAGGCTGGTTTTGAACTTGGATCCCCCTGCCTCAGCCTCCTGATCTGCTGGGATTTATGGGCATGGGCCACCTCACCTGGCAGTCTTTCTTTTTCGTTGTTTTGTTGAATGAATTGCACTTCCTCCGTCCACAAGGCTGCACACGGGGCCACCTCTACCTGAAGGGCCCATGTACTCTCTTCCCCAGTTCAGTTACTGGAACTCCTTAATTGTAAGTTCCATACTTGTGAAACACCAAACTGTCGATTGTGAAATAATTCCAGAGTACATAAAAGTTGCAAAAAATTGTACAAATAATTCTCGTATTCCCTTCGATTCTTTCCCCGAACGCTGGCCTTTCACCACGCCTGCGTCTGCACTGGTGTGCCGGGCCCTAGAGCTGTTTCGGCACATCTCTTCCCCAACTCCCTCTTCACGGACTTCGCATTGCTGGTGTGAAATTGGCCTTGGACAGGAGCTTTCACACCCCAAAGATTGGTATGGGGACTTTTTCCCCCTTGAGAGTTGATTCTTAAGCAGTCTTAGTATATTACCATTTTCTCCATCTCCCTCTGTGTCTCTCTCTATCTCTTTTTGTTCAGTGCTGAGGGTTCAACCCAGGCCCTCATGCATGCTAGGCAAGCGCCCCTCCACTCAACCACTCTTCTCTTCTTTTCTCTCTCGTTAATCGACTTCTCTCTGTGTATGGACAGGGAGTGGGTGTGTGTGTTCATATTCTTTTTTTTTTTTCTTGAACTGATGGAGAGTAGGTGACAAATATGTCTCTTTATCCTTAAATATTTCTATGTGCATTTTCTAAAAACACAAGGTCATTGGCTTACATAATAACCACAGTATGTTTATCCAAATCTGAAAACTAGCAGGGCTACGGTTCTATTGTCTGATATAGAGACCTAATTCAAATGCCTCCAATTGTCCTACTAACGTCCTTCATAGTAAAAGAAGAACCTTCTCCTGGTCCAGGGCCCAGTGCAGGACTACCTGTTGTACTTAGTTGCCATGTCTCCCCAGTCTCCTTTAGTCTAATGCTGTTTAGTCTTTGTCTTCCATGACCTTGACATTTCTGCAGGGAACAGACCACTCATTTTACTTTTTCTTTTCTTTTCTTTTTCTTTTTTTGGAACCAGGGATTGAACTCAGGGACACTCAGCCACTGAGTCACATCCCCAGCCCTATTTTGTATTTTATTAGAGACAGGGTCTCACTGAGTTGCTTAGGGCCTCGCTAAGTTGCTGAGGCTGGCTTTGAATTCGCGATCCTCCTGACTCAGCTTCCCAAGTCGCTTGGATTACAGGCGTGCGCCACCACGCCCGGCTCAGACCACTCATTTTGAGGTAGGTACTTCAGGACTCTGATGTTCCTTCATGGTGAGATTCAGATCCTGCAGGTTTTGGGGTCAGGGACGGTTACACAGATGCCGCTGTGGCCATTTCAGGACAGCCCATGGAGGTGCACAATGTGATAGTCCCTTTACCAGTTTGAACTTGGATCACTCCATGTTTGCTAGTTTTCTCACAGTCCAGAGTTGATTTTCCTCACTTTGTCATTAGCATATTTCTTTGGGGAGCCAGGCCTGGCGGCGCACGCCTGCAATCCCAGCAGGTCAGGAGGCTGAGGCAGGAGGATTTCAAGTTTAAAGCCAGCCTCAGCAAAAGTGAGCTGCTAAGCAACTCAGTGAGACCCTGTCTCTAAATAAAATACAAAATAGGGCTGGGGATGTGGCTCAGTGGTCGAGTGCCCCGGAGTTCAATTCCTGGTACCCCCTCCGAAATAAAGTTCTTTGGGGAGATATTTTGAGTTATGAAATGGATAGTATCCCTTATCCAAAGTGCTTGGGACCAGAAATGTTCTAGATTTTGGAGTTGTAAGGATTTTGGAATATTCATATAGACTTTACTGACTGAGCATCCCTGATCTGAAAATTTGAGATCTGAAATACTTCAAAATTCAAAAAATTTTGAATACTGACTTAACACTCAAAAAGGTTCAGATCTTGGAGAGAATGTTTCAGATTTTGGATTTTCAGATTAGGAATGCTCACCCTGTAGTTGCAGCATCCATTGATGAATTTTGCCTGAAACAATACTATGGTGATGGTCAAATGATTATTTTATTTATTTATTTTTGGTACCGGGGATTGAACCCAGGGGCCTTAACCACTGAGCCACTTTCCCAGTCCTTTTTAAATTCTATTTTGAGACAGGCTGTCCCTAATTTGCTTAGAATCTCAATGAATTGCTGAAGGCCTTGCTAAATTGCTGAGGCTGGTTTTGAACTGTGATCCTCCTGCCTCAGCCTCCTGAGCAGCTGGGATTACAGGCATGCGCCACCGTGCCAAGCCTCAAATGATGATCTGAAAACTCTGTTATTATTTCTGCGTTAAGGAAAAGTCTTCTTTCCTTCCCCATCTATTGTTGTTGATGGCTGGATTTTTTTCCCTGCTTTATTTGTGGTACTGGGTTGAAACCTAGAATCTGAGCTACATCCCAAGACCCCCAACTATTATTTATTCATTTTTTTGTCTTAGTCAAAATAGATCCATGGATTCTTATTTAATTCTTTGTGTTATAATCTGTAATTCTCATTATTTATCTCAATGTACATATGAGGCCAAGTTTGTCCATGAAACCCCCTTTACACTGGCTCCTGTGACTATTGATAACTCCTTATTTATTTTTATTTTATTTATTTATTTATTATATTTATTTATTTATTTATTTGGTACTGAGGATTGAACTCAGGGGCACTCGGCCACTGAGCCACATCCCCAGCCCTATTTTGTATTTTATTTAGAGACAGGGTCTCACTGAGTTGCTTAGGGCCTCGCTAAGTTGCTGAGGCTGGCTTTGAACTCGCGATCCTCCTGCCTCAGACTCCCAAGTGCTGGGATAACAGGCGTGCGCCACCACACCCAGCTATTTATTTATTTATTTATTTATTATCTCTTTATTTATTTTTGGTCCTGTGGGTTGAGCCCAGGATCTTGCACATGCTAGGCAAGTGCTCTTCCACTGAGCTACAACCACAGCCCTTTAAAATGTGAATGTAATCATTTTATTTGAACCTAGTAGAGCTTTCCCCCTGAACGACATTTCCAGTCCTGTTCACTTTTTTTATTTTGAAACAGGGTCTCAGTAAGTTGCCAAGCTTGGCCTTGAATTTGCAATCCTCCTGCCTCAGCTTCCACGGTAACTGAGATCACAGGTGTGAACCACCACACCTGGCTTATTTTATCTTTTTTTTTTTTTCCTTCAGTATATCCTCATTTTCTGGCATAACCAGATGTTCCAGGTGTATCTTGTGCTTTCCCTGAGCTGGCTCTGGTATTAGCCATTTCCCAAAATGCCCTGGTTCCTTTTTGTGAAGAATGGTGTTTAGAAACCAAGATCTGGGAGCTAGGGGTGCTACCTTCTTCTGGGCAAGATGCACCTTTTAAATTTCTGACAACAGGCTACATTTTATAGACCTTGCTGTCTAACAAGCCCTTCAGTTTGGAATTTAGCTCTTCTTTTGACCATTCCACTCAACCAGGAGCTCAGCCCATCAGTGACCACTCAGCCAGGACTCCTTCCCCACCCTTCTCTCCAGGCCCGTCCACAAGACCCTTTTGTCCTGTCTCCTTTCCACTGAACCAGCACCTAGAAGTCTATCAGCCACAGACAGAATTTTACATCAGGTCTGCTTACACAGGGCAAAGTGGATTTCTCTTGGATTTTACCACCCTGTTCTCATCTCTGCTGTTACAGGTCCTTCTTTGTTTTAAATAGGAAATTCCTCTGGGGCTGAAGGAAGTCTAAAAGAGCTCTTTTAGAAAGCACAAAATAACATTTCTACAGGCAAGAAGTCTCTGTGTCATGGCTAATTGGATGAGTTTTTCTTTCTCAGTGTTATCTATAATAATAGTGTGGTGCTGGGTGTGGTGGTGCATACCCGTGGTCCTAGAAAGTTCAAGGCTGAAGCAGGAGGATGGAATGTTCAAGGCCAAATGGGTAACCTAGTGGGACCCTGTCTCAAATGTTTAAAAATTAAAAAATAAAAAGGGTTGGGGGCGTACAGTTCAGTGGTAGAGTACCCCTGGGTTCAATCTCAGTACCAATAAACAAACAAAGGAAATGATAATGTGAACAATCAATAGCATTTTAGATTTTTTTAAATTTAGTTATACATGAAAGCAGAATGCATTTTGATTCATTGTACACAAATGTGGTACAACTTTTCATTTCTCTGGCAGTACATAATGTAGAGTCATACCATTCATGTAATCGTACACGTACATAGGGTAATGATGTTTGTCTCATTCCACCATCTTTCCTCCCCCACCATTTCCCTCTACACAATCCAATGTTCCTCCATTAGCATTTTAGATTAGATGAAATGAGTAACAACTAGTTATCCTTCAAAACTGAGCTCACCGGTGGAGCGCTTCCCAGCAGGTCCAAGGCCCTGCAGCACAGAAACAAAACACCAAATAAAACTAGCTGGGCCAGGGGGTATGTGCCTGTAATCCCAGTGATTCCAGAGGCTGAGGCAGGAGGATTGCAAGTTTGAGGCCAGTCTCAGCAATTTAGTGAGACCTGCGGCAACTTAGCAAAACCCTCTCTGATAATAAAAAGACTGGGGATGTAGCTCAGTGGTAAAGTGCCCCTGGATTCAAGTCCCAGTACAAAACAAAATTGGACTCAAACCACAGCCTCCTAAATTCTGTTCCTTCATAACCTTCAAAACAATTGGTAGCATAGATTTGGGGGTCACTGTTGGTTTGTATTGGCCTGAATGCCACATGGATGCGCACCGTCTATCCATCTTGAATTCATACCTGTATCTTCAATTCCTGATGAAGGAAGATGCTCAATAAAGATTTGTGAAAGGAATGACTGACTCAATTTAATCTTCACAACAAGCCTGCAAGCAGAGATGACTTTCCCTAGTTTACAGAGGGGAAACTGAGGTTCTAAGAGCCAGGGTTCATTCAACTTTGGACCAGTAAGTGGTGGAATCAAGATCCAAATTCTGATTGTCAGATGGCAACACCCGCGCAGTGTTTCCTCAGAAGAAAGGGCTTTAGTGGAGAATCAAATTGAGTTTTTAGTCCCATGATGAGCTTAGTCCCCAAAGGAGGTCTACATTCTTAGAAAGTGGGACACAGCACTAATACGATTCAGGAAAGGGCAGAGAACAGGGCGGGAGCTGCAAAACCAGCCTCCAGGTGAGGCCTCAGCAACCCAGCTCATCTTTTGCCACACTCCCATGGGGGTGGCCCGGACTGCCCTGCCCTCTCCTGAAAGGGCCAGGCAGAGGCCAATCACACTCAGACACAAGCAAACTGGCCTGGCCCTACAAGACCCCAAGCACAGACACGCCCCCAACTTTGCCTGATAGGCTCCAGGGCCCTTCAATGGCTGGGAGCCTGTCGAGGGCTTCGTGGTCCCACCCTAGCTGCTTCCTGCGCATGCGCAAGCGCTAGGCAGCCCTGTAGTTGCTACTTCTGTTTCAAGGGTAAGGAAACTGAGTCTCGGAGGTCTTCAAGACTCACCAGAGACACAGACTCTCAGTTTCTCCAGCTGTACAATGGGAAGATCAGACTTGGTGGTGACACAGGTTTCTCCAGCTCTCCAACTGCATTCCGATGGCCAGTGGCCACCTCCCTCATTAACACGCAGCCCAACCCCAGGACTTTCGGGGGGAAAGGGCCCGTAAGGTGCTTCCCACTGAACTGGCCGAGTCAAACGCAATCCTCACTCACACTCCAAAAGCCTCCATTGGGTCACCCTGATCTAGACCACCTCCACCTGATCTGCATCTAGCCTGGGCCAGGCAGCTGGGCTGGCCTTGAACGGAAATGATTTGAGAGGCACTAAGATCATCTTGTACTTTTGAACAGAAAAACCACACATTCTAATACCTCACACTTACACACACTGGTAGGTGCCAAGTACTCACTTCTCCCCACTCTGGTAGGTGGACATGGTTAGCTCCCCATTTCGCAGACGGGGAACACAAACAGAGGGAGGTTAGCAACTAGCCCAGGGTCAAGCTCTGGAATTTGAACTTTATTTTGTTTTATTTTTTTGGTATTGGGGATTGAATCTGGAGATGCTCTACCACTGAACGACATCCCCAGCCTTTTTTATTTTGAGACAGGATCCCAGCTAAGTAGCTGAGGGCCTTGCTAAATTGCTGAACCTGGCCTTGAACTGATGATCCTCCTGCCTCAGCCTCCTAAGAGGCTGGGATTACAAGCCTGTGCACCACCTGGCTGGAACTTCTTCTTTTTTTTTTTTTTGGCACCAGGGATTGAACTCAGGGGCACTCGACCACTGAGCCACATCCCCAGCCCTATTTTCTATTTTATTAGAGACAGGGTCTCACTGAGTTGCTTAGCACCTCAACTTTGCTGAGGCTGACTATGAACTTGAGATCCTCCTGCCTCAGCCTCCTGAGCCGCTGGGATGACAGGTGTGCGCCACAGTGCCCGACTGGAATTTGAACTTCTTGAGTGTGGCCACTGCACTGCACAGCCTCAGATTCCTCCTTGGCAGCCCATGCTCTCTCCCTCCCCCATCCCTCCCTTCCCTTTCATTATTATTTCTTTTTTTACAACAGGAATAAGAATCCACAGAATTCATGACATGCCTGAGGCAGGGGAGTATTAGGCTCTTGTCTGTGCTCTCTTTTGGAACTCAAACTCTGCACAGAAGAGCCTGGACACACCTGTACCCTCTGTGTGGGGGAGGGGGTGTGAAGGCAGTGGGGAGGGCCAGGCTGCCCGCCCCTCTGGATGTCCCCACTGATTCTGAATCTCCTGCAGAAGGAGGGCAGGGGTGGAGAAGCTAGAAGGGGTGAGCAGGCCTTTCTCTTGCACTTCTTCCATCTGCACTGGGCCCTGGGGATGCTGCCCCCTTGGGAGGACTTGGGTAAAGCCAAAAGAAGGGGCGGCATTTCAAAATGAGAAAACCACACCTACCTGGAAATGGGTCTCTGCTGGGACCCAGCTTGTCCTGGGGGTGTATCTGGGGTCTGTTCTCTGAAGTGTGATTGGACACTGTCCCTTTGGTAAGCAGAAGGTTGGAAAGGCCTAAGAGGCAGGAAGGGAACCTGCTCAATAATGCCACTCCTTTATCTACTCCTGGGGAGGAGGTGTGGTAGCTGATGGGGGTGGGGCATGGTTCCATGGTGGGGCAGAATCTGGCTCAAGATTAGAACTCAGCTGAACCCATGCCTGTAATCCCAGTACTTGGGAGGCTGAAGCAGGAGGACTGCAAGTTCAAAACCAGCCTCAGCAACTTAGCGAGGCCCTAAGCAACTCAGTGAGACCCTGCCTCTAAATAAAATACAAAAAAATAGGGCTGGGGATGTGGCTCAGTGGCCGAGTGTCCCTGAGTTCAATCCCTGGTTCAAAAAAAAAGAAAAAAAAAGAAAAAAGAAAAAAAAAAAAGAAAACTCAATGCAAATGATGAGAAGATATTTCCCATCAATCAGCCAGGATGCTTGTAAGAATTACACTGATTCCCAGGCTCCAGAGGGATGCGCCCTAGGGGGAGTTAATGACCATGTGGCTGCCTTCCCCAGAATTCCTCTTTCTCTTAGGACAGACCATTACCTTCCAGTCTGCTGGCGACCACTGCCTGCTCCCTGCACACTCCTCTCTTCCCTGACGGCTCCTCTCCCACCCCACTCCCTCCTCCTTCTCCTCCTCTCCTTCCTCCTCTAGCCTCTGACTTGGAAAGACAGCTGTGGGGAGCCAGCTGCAACACCCCCCCCACCATATCTATATCCAGATTTCAGAACCCAGAGGAAGCGGATGGGAGGATGAGAGAGAGGAGCCCAAGCCAAACATCCTTCTTCCTCCTTCCCAAAGTTCCCCTCAGCATCCCTGGGTTCTCTCTGTTCTGTCCAAGAACCCTCAGCTGAGCAAACCTTAACAGGGTGACAGCGGGGACGAGCAGTTCATTCGGTCCTTTCATTCAGCAGGTACTTACCGAGCATCTACTATGTGACAGGTGCTGAGGAGACAAGGGAGGACAGATGCAATAGTGTTTGCTCTCATGGAGACACCAACTCTAGAAAACAGGAGGCCCTCTTTGGGGGCCTTTTGTGCTTTACTGCCTTATATGATGTGAACAGTTGTCCTGGTCCCCGCCTGGGAGTCTGGGGACAGAGGTAAGTTCAGCTGCTGCTGTGACCATATGCTCTCTGCAGAGTCTTCTCCTGCCTGGGTCCTTGCTCTCCACCTGCCCAGCCCCTGGGCTCTTTGCTGGGCACTGTCCACCCTGCTTCCTTCTTGCCTGACTTCCCCTCTCCCTGACACTGACCAGTGGTCCCCTATCCTGGTGGCCACTGCATTCTTGGAAGAACTTTCACCGAGCACAGCCCCAGTTGGGCAGATTCTGGGGCCTGGGCTCTGTATATTTTAAGGCTCTCCAGGTCTTTCTTGTGACACTTCCGGGTGGAGAGTTTGGCCCCAAAGGACTAAGGACAAAGGTCTAAGGGCATCAGCCTCTGAGCTGCGACACACAGAGGCATGGGCCTGGGGGCTTCTGAGGAAGACTGGGACCCTCAGAGCCAGAGGAGAGGAGACAGGGACAACTCAATGGGGCCGGAGGTGGCTGCTGACCCTTGCTCAGGAAGATGAG
The DNA here is from genome assembly GCA_020662805.1 of Glaucomys volans. Lineage (NCBI taxonomy): Eukaryota > Metazoa > Chordata > Mammalia > Rodentia > Sciuridae > Glaucomys > Glaucomys volans. The sequence continues at coordinate 61,883 of JAJEJO010053222.1, read as the reverse complement.
TAGGAAGCAGGGACTCTGCCTGCTCTCCAGGACTCTCCAGAGCCCTCAGTTCCCTGCAGGCTGCAGAGGGCTCTGGGCAGCTCTGGCTCCTCTCTCTCTCTCTTTCTCTCCTTAACACTTTGTCTTTCAAGGTGCAATTCAAATTTCACCTCCTCCAGGGAGCTTCCCAATTGCCCAGATCAAAACCAAGTCACAGGGCTTCCACAAGTATTTCCTTTTGATTCATTTTGTATGCTTGATGAATCAAACTTGGATTGAAAATGACCTTGAAGTTGGCTGACTCATTCAGGCAGGCCTACCCGGACTTAGCATACGTGGGTACCAGCTCATCCTGAGGTCAGAGCCCCAGGTGCCTGGGGCCACCTACAGTTGCTCAGAGCTCCTGGGAACATGGTGGCTCTCTTAAGCCTCTCTCACCCCCAGCCCAGTGCCGTGGCTGCTGAAGGGTTGCACCTGGAGGAACCCCGGGAAGAGTTGCCTCACCCCTCCCTCAGAAGTGCCAACCAGAAAACTTACAACAAGGGCTCAGGATATAGCTCAGTTGGTAGAGTGCTTGCCTGTCAAGTACAAGGCCCTGGGTTCAATCCCCAGCACCGCAAAAAAAAAAAACCAAAAAACAACAAACTTGCAACAAGACCGAGCAAACAGCCCTCTGTGTGGATGTGCAGGGCCTTCAGGGCCCAGACTGGGAAGGATAGCTCCTTCCTCCACGTGGTATTATATGTAACACATGAAAAACCAAGTTTTAAAATCAGCCCAATGAAGATTCTAGTTTTCCCCACGATGACCTTTTCATTGTTTAAATATCACGTTCTACTTTTTTTTTTTTTTGGTATCCTGCTTTGCTGGTGACCTCAGCAGCACTTGATACTCTGGGTATTAGGAAATCCAGCTCTGGAATCCACCCAGCTCAGAATGTTCTCGCTGCGATGACTGTGTCTAGGAAGAAGAAGGAACCACTCTCTTGGGGCCAGGCCCCCTCTCGAGGCTGACATGTGTTGGAGCTCTCAGCAGGGGCCCCAGCTGCTTCTCCTTTATGATGGGCAGAAACCAAAGGCGCTCCTCACAGGAGCAGACAGCAGCCGCGTGAGCTGCCTGGGAGTGGGATTAGGGAGGGATTAGTGCATGTGGTTTGGAGGGGCTCTGGAGTCTTGCAGCCAGCTCTAGAGTCTGAGGTCCAAACATAACGGGGGAGGAGGAGGGGACTGGAAGGGAGAGAGTTGGAGATGGGGGACAAGGGACAGTTGGTTGATTGATGGTTGGGGACTGCACACAGTTCATTTATTAATTGCTAATGTTTAAAAGATATTCCCTCTCTTTCTTTTTATTGGTGCTGGGGATCAAGCCAGGGCCTTACACATACGAAGTATGTATGTGTTTTAGCCTGAACGGCACCCCAGCCCCTGAAGTGTCTTTTTAATTTTTTTTATTTGTTCTTTTTAGATATACATGACAGTAGAGTGTATTTTGACATAGAATACACACATGGAGTGTAACTTCTCATTCTTGCAGCGTACATGATGTGGAGTTACACTGGTTGTGTGTGCATATATGAGCATAGGAAAGTGCTGTCCCACTCATTCCACTGTCTTTCCTATTCCCATCCACCCTTGCTCCCCCCCCCACTCTCCCCTATCCAATCTGGTATAACATGTCTCATAGTAAAAAATTTGGTCAACTTTGAAGTTTATGGATGAAACAATGAAATCAGCACAATTTTAGTGTGTATCCTCTCAGGCCATTTCCAGCCATTTTCTGTTCATGTATGTTGTATGTGTTGTTTATTATTTTTAAAAACTTAGATCAGGGCTGGAGTTGTAGCTCGGTGGTAGAGAGCTTGTCCAGCATGTGCAAGGCCTTGGCCTGAGCACTGCAAAAAAAGTAAAATAAGAAATTTAGGTTATACACCACATATTATTTTGCAACTTGCTTTTTTAAACAGTGTCCCATGATATCCCCTGTGCCTGTAAGTCGGTCGGAGCTATTTTATTCCTTGTGACAGTGGCAAAGAATTCCAAGGTCTGGACCCACTTAGGGAGGGCAGCAATCAGCACACAGGTTCCCGGTGATTCTGTAGAGTCCCTTCCCGAAAGTGGAATGGTTAGCTGGAAAGGTGTGTGGATTCTTCAGTGGGGTGTCCCCTAAAAACACAGCAGTCCCACCAGAGTGTTTTCTGCCCCAGAATCATCAGCACTAACCCTTCCTTAGCTTCTCCCTTTGTGAAGGGGGAGTGTAAACAGCTTAAAGAAAGCACAAACAGGGCTTAAACAGAATGGATCCTCCAGGGGCTCCATGGGCCTTCAGCTTCCTGTTTCCCAGGTGAGATGAAGTGGAGAGACCAGGAATGGTTTCTTCCAGCATTGGGCAAACAGGGTAGGGGTGGAGGTGGCAAAAGGGGAACCCTGCAGAGGCTGCTGAGCCTCAAGATGGCTGTGGAGAGAGTCTGCGGAGGGGATGAAGGGGTTATTTAGTGCCATCCCCATGCAGGAAGCCAGGCAGGCAGGATAACACAGGGCACAAGGACCTGAAGCTGAACAGCCCAGTGCCAATCCCAGCTCCAGTCCTGCTTCTAAGCACGGTGTGTGACCCCGATAAGCCTCCCTTCCCAGCTACTGCAAGTGGGTGATAGAAGTGGTGTTCCTCAACACCCAGGGCGAAGACAAAATGAGCTGATTTCTACAAGGTTTAGAACAGTGCAGAGTAATAGGTGCTGGTCTGGAGTGAGGGGTCAGTTGGTAGACCACTCCCACCCCCGAGCATGCGCACATGGCTCCTACTGCTCCCTTAGCTGTTACTGACAGCTAGGTGTATATTCCATGTTTCATGAACATCTAAGCTCACTGACTTGTATGTGCATGTGGATGGGGTGCACCAGACAGTGAACAAATACATTAAACAAACAAAATGGAATTTAAAGGCCCCCACAAGTTCAAATATGCTAACTTGGATTATATTGACCTAGCTACTGTGTCCCTGCAAGACCTGGTTCTTTGTCTCCATTCCATTTCTCTCTCTCTCTCTCTCTCTCTCTCTCTCTCTCTCTCTCTGTGTGTGTGTGTGTGTGTTACTAGGGATTCAGCCCAGAGTCCCTCTACCACTGAGCTACATCCACAGCCCTTATTATTTTGAGGCAGGGTCTTGCAAACTTTCTGAGGCTGACTTGTGATCCTCCTGCCTCAGCCTCCTGAGTTGCTGGGATTACTAGTGTGCGTCACCTACCCCTGGCTTTTCAATTCTTACGTGTGTGTGCTTTCTCTCTGGCTTCCACTTAGTATTTGATCCTCACCCCTCACCAGTTCTAGGCGCTTCCCTCGTGGAAGCCAACTACCACAGTTCCAGTTCTAGACTTCCATTCTCACACCAGGTCATCCAAGAGAAAGGAGGAGTCCTCCGTAGTTGGGTAGCTCCGTGGCTCTAATTGTTCATCTCTTGTTTCCTAGCTCTGTGGCCTTGCTTATATGCGCCTTCATTGAAAAATCAGAACATTGAATATGAATATCAAAAGAGTCTCAGATTCACAGGGTGTGGTGGTGCAGGCTTGTAATCCCAGCAACTCAGAAGGATCACAAGTTCAAGGCCAGCCTCAGCAACTTAATAAGGCCCTAAGGAATACAGAGAGACCTTATCTCAGAATTGAAAAATAAATACATAAAAAGGGTTAGGTATGTAGCTCAGTGGTAAAGCGCCACAGGGTTAAATCCCTAGTACCAAACAAACAAACAAACAAACAACCCCCAGATATTATCTTCTGGTCTTGCAGTTGGTTCCATGACTGAGGCTAAAATAGCCTCAGGAAAGGCAGCTTTAGCAGGAAATGATATCTACAAAGAGGGAGGGGAAGACCCTACCTTGCATGCCGGGGGAACACACCCAGGTGGGCAGTGGCCAGTCCAGATGTGTTGGTAAGAGTCAGTGAACTAGGTGCCGTCAGAGGGCAGCTGAGGCAGAAATGGGCCTAAGGATGGAGGAAGAAGAAGGGAAAGAAAAGGGAGCGTCTGAACTGGAGAAAAGGAGGATGGAGGGAGGAGGGCTGTCGGTCAAGACCTCCACTCCCACAGGGTGGGGAAGGACTGGCATGTCAGTGTGGACCCCAGGGACAGTGGAGGAACAGGGATGGAATGAGCTGGATAGCAGATTGGGCACAAAAGACATACTGTATTGAAAAACTGAAACACTTCAATGGCACTTTACTGAAAGGCAAAAGATGAAGAAGGGGCAGTTTGAGGCCGGGCCCTCCTGAGCTGGCCTAGCCTTAGGCTGTTCCTCCCCTTGCCTGCCCCTTCCATCCTCACTCTCCCTCTTCCACCACCACCAAGCAGAGCTAGTCTGGCTTCTACTCTTACAGGGCTTCCTTCTGTTCAATCTCCAGGAAGCTTTTCTGCCCTCACCCACCTGGCTTCCCACACCCTCCTGTCCTCCTCCCTCTGCTGCTGCTCCTGTCCTTTGCCAGTGTCCTCTCTACAGTGCCTGCTCTCCCCTTGTCTGGCTCATGTCCCAGGCCTTCCATCTTCCTATCCGCTCACTCCACAAATGGTGTCCAGTTACTTCCACATGTAGATAGCAACCAGTCCAGAACCCTGACCTATCAGGGGCCCAGACCACTGTAGCCAGTGGCCTAGTATCTCACAGGCAGCTGAACTCAACTTGTCCCAGAGGAACCTTGCTGCTTCATCTTTCTCTACCGGAAAGTAGGGGGCACCATTCATGCAGAACCTGTAGGTTGTCTTTGTCTTCTTCCTTTTCCTCACCTGCGGATCCCATTAACCTGGGTCCTAAATATCTCTAAGGTCCATTCACCTCCCCCCCGTACCAGCCTCCTGGCCTATGTGGACTCTTGGGCACTACGCCCCTCCAACATGAGATCCTTCAAGGGCTCCCCACCACCCTCAGGAAAAGGTCCAAATGGTTTAGCAGGCGTTCAAGGCCCTTCAAGGGCTCTGGCTCCTCCCACTCCTTATGCTTCCAGACCCTGAGGGCTCCAGCCAGCCTCAGAGAAATGGCACCTCTCACAGGCTGTTCGCTGACCTGAAGAGCCCTTCTTTGCGTGGCTAAAGGCTGACTCCAGGTCATCCTTAAGCCTCTGTCCAGACTTCTCTCCCTCCGGGGAGCCCTCCCTGGCTCCCCAAGCCAGTCCAGGCTGTCCCTAGCACCATGCACGCATGCGCGCTTCACTTGCCCTGTGCATTAACCACAGGGCCTTTGTCCACTGTTTTCGGTTTTTTGAATCTCTGCCTCCCAGGCTTCTAGAAGTTCTGTACGTGCAAGAACCTCGCCTGTTTTGCTCTCATTGCACACCTAGAACCTGGAACAGAAAGATTTGGTTAAATATTTGCCGACAACTCTTGACTCTAGACTTAGGGCACCCGGGGCCTCAGCGTGGCCCCCACCTTGAGGCAGGCCCGGAGCCCTGAGCTCCAGGGCGAGCGAGAGTGACTAGAAAGCGAAAGTAAGGCGGCGCGGGGCGGAAAGCACCCCGGAGTGAGGTCTGCGGAGGAGGCCGGGCCACGGGTTCATTCAGCCGGCCAGCCGGGCTGGTGGCGCGCTGGGATAGGCGGGGGCGTCGTGGGCGGGGCAGGGACCCTGGCGGAAAAGAGAGAAAATGTGTTTTGTAATTAGTCATTGCCTCCCGGGGGGAGGCTGGGAGTTTTCACCGGAGGTGGGTTGAACAGATTTGCAAAACGACAAACAGGGGCTAACCGCGGGCTGGGGCCACAGCGGGGCTTCCGGCGCTGGTGGCAGAAGTCGAGCTTTCTAGTTTTTTCTGTCCCGCCTCCCTGCATTCAGGGTTCTGCCAAGGAGTGGAGACTGGGAGGAGAAAACCCAACTGGCTGTCCTCACTCCTGTCCTGCCCTCTGCCCCTCCGCCGGGTCCCAAGAGGATCAGGAATGGGGACGAGGTGGTGCTTGTCACCTGGAAGGTTCTATCCGAAGATTTCGATAGACTTACACGGAGAGGTCCTGGAAGCATGAGAATGTTCTGGAAATGAGAGATCTGGGTCAAAGCTGCCCTCCTGCTAAAGGGATTGGCATTGGTGAGACGTAGACCCTCCCCCAACACACAAATGCTGGGCACACTTTGTCTTCACTGTATTTTCCAGAGCAGTGACTTTCACATTTGTATGTATGTGTATGTATTTTGTGGTACGAGGGATGGAACCCAGGGGCGCTCAACCACTGAGCTACATCCCCAGCCTTGTCTCTGTTTTTGAGACAGGGTCTCACTAAATTGCTCAGGTTGTCTGAAACTTGAGATCCTCCTGCCTCAACTCCCTGAGTGGCTAGGATTACAGGCCTGTGCCACAGTGCCAGCTCCGTTTTAAAATCACAAGTCACACTAAGAAATAGCATTTCATGTCTCAACCCATTACAGATGAGCATCTGCATAGGTACACCGAAGCAAAAGCTCTACAAAGCCCTATATTCTTCTCTGCCATATTGAACTAGGTTGTTGCATTCTATTCTGCTTTTTTTTTTTTTTTTTTTTTTGGTATGGGGATTGAACCCAGGGGCGCTTAACCACTGAGCCACATCCCCAGCACCCCCTTTTTTTTAAAAATTTGAGACAGTGTCTCACTAAGTTGTTTAGGGCCTTGCTAAATTCCTGAGGCTGGCCTTGAAATTGCAATCTCCTGCCTTGGCCTCCCAAGTCATTGGGATTCAGGTATGCGCCACCATGCATGACTTCTCTCTCTCTCTCTCTCTTTCTCTCTCTCTTCTTTAAATTTTTCGTTGCTGTGGATTGAATCTGAAGGCCTTCCACATGCTAAGCACATGCTCTACCACTGAGGGCTATACCCCCAGCCCTATTTTTTTTTTTTAATTCTGGGTGTGATCTACTAAGTTGATCATATGACCCACTCATGGGGATAAAACACTGCTCTAGAGGAGTCAGTTCTGCACACTGCTGGCCTTCAACCCCTGACAGCTGGCCCCGGGTCAGTTTCCTGGTGAATTCTTCCCTTTGTGTTCTCCTCCATAGTACACACCCTATGCCAGACCTGCAGTCCTCAAAGTCACCACACCTGTTCCCATTAGACTTCCCCTGGGCTTCTCAGGGACCCTTGGGGGTTTCTGGAGGTGACATCCCTGGGAGGCCATGAGGCTCATATCTGTTCATAGCCGCTGAGCTGCTTTGGCTACAAGAGCAAAATACTCAACTTGGCCGGCTGCGGTGGCGCACGCCTGTAATCCAAGCGACTTGGGAGGCTGAGACAGGAGGATCTCGAGTTCAAAACCAGCCTCAGCAACTTAGCGAGGCCCTAAGCAACTCAGTGAGACCCTGTTTCTAAATAAAAATACAAAATAGGGCTGGGGATATGGCTCAGTGGTGGAGTGCCCCTGGGTTCAAGCCCCAGTACAAAAAAAAAAAAAAAAAAAAAAAACTCAACTCAAGCGTCTTGAACAATAAGGGGTAAATAAAGTCACACACCAGAAGCCCAGTGGCAGATGGTGGTTTCAGAATTGGTTAGTGAAATGCTCATATGGCCCTATGTTATCGCCAACCTTTAGAGATGTCTTTTCTAGCTTAGTCTCAGCAGGACCAGGGTGCTTATCAAGAGGCTTTGTGGGTAGCAGGAGAAGGGAAGGGTGGGACCAGGGTTTCAGCTGGCTGGGTAAGTGGGTGAGTCACTGAATAGCTGGCCCCTTTGGCCCCAAGTAAGGACAGGCTGCAGCCGCCCACCACCCGCCCCAACTGTGTCTGGACAGAAATGGGCCTGTCTGCTTTGCAGGGGCCCCACCCCATGCTGGGACAACCCCTGTGAGTCATGGAGGCCAGAGAAGCCACACCCCTTTCTCTTTAGTAGTCATAGGCCCGAAAAGCAGAAATGAGTTCTGGCCTCACCTGTGAATCCATCTAGGCCAGCACTGAGCAGAGAACCCTGTGTCCTGTCTAGGTGTGGGGTTCCCCAGGAGTAGGACCGGATGGAAGTGGGAATGAAGGAAAGGTCTTTGGTGCACCCTCCCACTTTGGGCTCCTTCTAAGTCCTATCTCTAGAGACCAGGCCACCTGTGCTGGTTCCTCCTGCCCGTGTGAATCTGCTGTCTGCTGGTTTTCCCAGGGAGAGCTGGGAACTGGGGGGATGTGGGGAAGTTCCCCCTGCTCCAGTGTCTAGGTTCATGATAGCACATGATAGTGCAGACCTCGCCATGATCTAGGTCTAGTAGCATCAGGGACAACGTGTGAGCCGGAAGGAACCTGAGTGTCGCCTCCTGCATTTTGCAGATGTGGAAACTGAGATTCAGAGAGGGGTCAGTTGGTCATCAGACCACACAGCTTGTTAACAAGGGCAGGAATTGGGGTCTCTTGGACTTCAAGCTTCCACTCTTTTTTTTTTTGAACCAGGGATTGAACTCAGAGACACGTGGCCCCTGAGCCACATCCCCAGCCCTATTTTGTATTTTATTTAGAGACAGGGTCTCACTGAGTTGCTTAGGGCCTCGCTAAGTTGCTGAGGCTGAACTCGCGATCCTCCTGACTCAGCCTCCCAAGCCGCTTGGATTACAGGCGTGAGCCACCTTGCCCAGTCAAGCTTCCACTCTTTACCACTCCCAGCTGCCTGGCTTCTTGGTTTGACCCCCAGTTGGATCCACTCCACAAAGTCACCATAGGTAGCCCAGATGAGTATGGTTCCTTCTTGCTAGGAGCTACCACGCCCAGCCCACTGGGGACTCTCCTGCTGTTACTAAAAGCTATTGTGTGCGTGTGTGTGTGTGTGTGTGTGTGTGTGTGTGTGGTGGTGGGGCTGTCTGTATCCCTGTCCCCAGCTGGTCTGCTTCCTCCCCTCTGCTCAACTAGTCAAGAGATGGGGGTGAGAGTCTGCACTGCAGGCCCTGAGAGGGCAAGTCCTAACCTTTCTGAAGAAAGACACTTTGAAAAAACGTTTTTGGGACTGGTGATTGAACACAGGGGCAGGCACGGCGCACTGAGCTATATCCCGTCGTCATTGTCGTCGTCGTCGTCATCATCATCATCATCATCATCATCATAATCATCATTATTTTGTGATAGGGCTGTCCTGAATTGCCAAGTCTGGCTTCAAACTTGTGGTCCTCCTGCTTTAGCCTCCTGAGTGGCCAGGATTATAGGTACCTGCCCCCTGCACCCTGCAGAAAGCCACCTTTAACAAGCGGGAGCAGGGCTTGATTAGCTCTGGGAAGAACTTGCTCTGGGAGTTGCTATTAAGGAGGGTGTGTTTCCAGCCAGTGTGTGGGAGCTCTGTCCATGGGCAGAGGGGATCCACCAGGCTGAGCTGGTGCCTATGCATGTGCCCAGGAAGAGGGCTCCTGATGTGGTCATCCAGGAGTGCCTGCCAGGCCACTGGGATGCCAGAGTCATTCTCTCTCTCTGCCACCTGTCAGCACTGTGAGCTTGGGATGTAACCACCACAGCTTTAGTTTTCTAATCTGCAAAATGAGGATGCTGAGAATCTCCTTCACAGAATTGTTAAGGTAAGAGACCCGACAGGGTGGAGTGCTGTGACTGCTTACTAGGCATCTTAAGGCCTTTGGGTTAGATCTGCACCACAGGAAGGTAAAGAAGAGCAAATGAGTGTGGACTTCCCCCCAGGACACCGCCCACAGTGGGTGGGACGACTCAGGGGCGGGGCAGGGGCGGCACTGGGGTGTCAGGCTGCACTAGGTCTGGGGAAGGGCAGGGCAGCTCCCCAGCTCCTTGCCTGCATCTTCTCACTCTCCTGGATGCCCAAGGAGGCTCTAAATCAGGTCACCACTTTTCTCTCCTCACAGTGGCTGTCATGCAAACAGTGCCTGCCCTGCTCCTAATCCAGGCCACCCTCTCTCCACCCTCTAGGTCCCCAGCAGCCAAGGCAAGGGCGGCTCAGTGCTTTTGTTCTTGAGAGAGGGAGGCTGTTCAGGAGAGCCTGGCTGTGTGCCTGACACTGGCCAGTGCTGTAGGAAGTGACCGGCACCCTTCGCTGTGTGTGCTGTGCAGACCCTCCTGCCATGGTCTCCTTCCGGAAATATGGTCACCTCTACTCAATAAAAGAGGGAACTGAGGCTTGGGAAGGGTGTCTCATTCAAGGTCACTGCTGGCAAGTGCAGAGTCAGGGTGGAAACCTAGATCTGGCTGTGTGTGTGTATCTGTGTCTGGCATGTGCTGGTTTGTTTGTTTGTTGTTTTTGTTTTATACCGAGGATTGAACCCAAGGATGGTTTACCACTGGGATCCTTCCCCAGCCCTTTTTATTTTTCATTTTGAGACAGGGCCTCAGTAAGTTGCTGAGACTGGCTTTGAACTTCAGATTCTCTTGCCTCCGATTCCCAAGTTGCCAGGAATGAGCCACTGTGCCATGCTTCAAAGCTGTGCTCTTGGCCCCTGAGGTCCCGTGTTTCAGGGCTGGAGGTGGAGTGGGTGGAGGGAGCTGTTGCTACCAGGGTAAGGAAGATTGCTCCCAGTGGCAGGTCTCAGGGCCAGCCAGGTATGGTAGTGCATGCCTGTAAGCCCAGCAATTTGGGAGGCTGAGACAGTAGGATTTCAAGTTCAGGGCCAGCCTCAGCCACTTATGGAGCCCCTCAGCAACATCCCTGAGCCCCTGTCTCAAAATAAAAACTAAAAAGGGCTGGGGATGTTGCTCAGTGGCAAAGCACCCCTGGGTTAGATCCATAGTACCCCACCACCATCACAAAGAAAAAGCCTCAGGGGCCACTGGAGGAGTCAAGGTGAAGTCTGAGGGGAGGATGCTGGGACTGAATTAGTTAGGAGAGGCCAGGTGTGGTGGGGAAGCACACACACTCCCCCAGACCCCCAGATGAACCATGCACACGGTAGGTACAGAGGTGCACATGAAAGCCAGACACACAAGCTGAAGGTCCACACAGACTCAGCCTACACAAAAGACACGGGGAAGGACTCACCTCTGAGGGACACGCATCAGACACACACACACACACACACACACACACACACACACACACACACATCCTAGAGGGATGGGAAGGAAGCCTGGCCGGCTCATTTCCGGGCCTCCTCTAAAGCAGAGGGAAAAGCCTTTCCCAGAAGTGCTGAGTCAGCAGCGGGTGACAAATGAGCCTCGGGCGCGGGGCACCGGCGCGAGCCTGAGCATTTAGCATGCGTGCCAGCGCCAGCCCCGGGCCAGCGGCGAGGGGGCAGGGAGTGGCGGCCGGCTGCCCGCCTGCGCGCCCCGGGGAGGCCCGCGGGAGGAAGTGACTCGCTTTGACTTTGCAAACGCCGGACTTTGCGGCCCAAGGTCGCGCAGCAGGCGCCGCCAGCCGGCTTCCTGCAGGGAGGAGGGGTGGGCTCTGGCTGGCTCTGGGCTCCTGCCGGGGCCAGACCTGCACGGGCTGGCTGCAGGTGGGGGACCTGAGCGGGGGTGGCCCTCCGCTGGGTGGCGGGCTCGCAAGAACAGACAACGGAAAGGAGCGGAGCGGCCCGGAGCGCGGAGGACCTTCCCAGACGCGCCTCAGCATTTGCGAGGCTGGCGCAGGGCTTGAGTCTGGTTGGGCTGAGACCTCTGGGGTCTTGCCTAAAGCCTGCCACCCCCGAAAGGAGTTAGAGGGCGGGTCCCAGCATGCATGGCCTGGCTCTTCTTCCCATTTGCTCAGCCTGATTTTTAATTCATGGAGCAGCCAGTGAGATCTTTTCAAAACATCAGTCACATCATTTCCTGCCCTGGCTTCCCGCCGCACTTAGAATAAGGGGTGGGGGTAACTTATTTGGGGCCTGGACCACTATCAACGGGGAGGAAAGGCTACAGCTGTGACATCAGGACAACATGCCTGAACTGGGACTGTCCTGGTCACACGCCTTAGTTCTAGCTTGTCATCTTTCCATGGCCGACCCAAGTTTCCACATCAATGTCATTTCCTCAGAGAGACCTTACCTGTCCATCTACCTAAAGAGGTCCCATCTGCCACTCATTCCGCATGTCATTATTTTAAAAAATTTCCTTCTCAGCATTTACCACCCTGAGAATTTTTATTTGTGGTTTCTTCTTTTCTGTCTGTCCCTTCCCCTCCCTGAATGAAAGCTCTTCAATGCAAAGACTTTCGCTGTTTGGCTTGGCCTTGCTGTATCCCCATTAAATCCATGTGCACAGACAAGGGACAGTGTATAAGGGAACGCAAGCCTCAGGGCCACACAGACACAGAGAGGGACAGGGCCTACCCAGGTGTGTGTGTCAGGTCCACGGACCAGAGTTGAAAACAGATCTGGCTGAGAATTCCTGCTCTCCCAGTTACCAGCTCTGTCTTCAGGCAAGATATTTACTATCTGCTGAAAGAAGGGACACAACCTCTCTGGCAGGGTTATTGACAGCTCAGGGTCCCCTCCCAGACCTGCTGGGAATGCTGGAGTGGAGCAGTCCTTTTCTTAGGAGGATCTCGGAGTGGGACACTGTGATGGTGGTGCCCGTTATGTTTCTACTCCCTGTCCTAGCAGGTGTGCCTTGGTCACCTTCTCCTGGGACAGGGATAGGTCAGGGCTCTGCTGCCCTGATGCAGACCTCTGAGAACAGGGAGGGAATCTGTCAAAATAGAGAAACTACCGAGTGTGTCCTGGCTGTCTGGCTCTGGTGGACTCTGAGCCTGGAGAACTTCTTTTGCTTTTGTGTCTTAATTCCGGTCTTCTCTCTTCCACCCCCTGTAAGATAGTAATCATGATGGTGCTTTGGGACAATATCCTTGTCTGGCTGGAGGAATGTGAGGGGGTGTCATGGTTACTGTTTCTCTGCTGAGATTTATTCACAGGGATGCAGGACACAGGCTGTGGCCCCTCTCTCCCCATGCCTGGGGGGCCCCAGGAACTGGTTTTCCTATTGTGTCTTTGAGCTGGGGCTGCAGCTTCAGTGCAGAATACAGGAAGTGAAGGTGTCCCGTGGAGGAGGCAGCCCTGGGGATGCATAATCTGCTACTGCCTGTGAGGGACCTCAGGTGGGAAGGGCAGTTCCTAGACCCAGGCTGGGTTCTGAGCTGCATGCCCAGCCCCAGAGCAGGCTGGCTGGTCAGTGAGAGGGTGGCCTGGGGCTACTGTTCCAGTCTCCTGTCCTGACTCAGCCTCCCCTTGTAGGTGAAAGCAGGGGAGTGCCTGTCAGCCAGAAGTTGTCCCCCACCCCCGCAGTGGGGTGGGTCCAAAGCTGGGTGGCTGTTCATAGGTCAGGATGCCGCCTTCATCCCAGCGCCCCTCTGTGGACCTCCAGCAGGGTTTCCATGGAAATCCATGGGAGTCCAATAATAATTGTACCTGCACTCTTGTCTTTTGTGCAGGACAAAAGGGAGGCCCATGGGGGCTGGGGATATAGCTCAGTTGGTAGAGAGCCTGTCTTGCAAGCACAAGGCCCTGGGTTCAATCCCCAGCACCGAAAAAAAAAAAAAAGTTAAAAAGGGAGGCCCATGTGATGGGTGTGGGCAGAGGAAAGAGGGGTCACGGGGAGGCCCATGGGATGGGTGTGGGCAGAGGAAAGTGAAAGGAACAAGACCATACATCCGTCAACCTCTAGCACTATCCACGGGCCAGGCCCTGCAATAGACTCTGACTCCATCTTTTTTTTTTTTTGTTCTTGGTGGTGGTGGTGGGATTGAACGCAGGGCCTTGTGCATGCTAGGCAAGCACTCTACCAACTGAGCTAGATCCCCTGATTCCATCTTGATAAGACTCAGAATCACCGCCTGTGACCCCAGCTACTCAGGAGGCTGAGGCAGGAGGACTGTGAGTTCAAGGCGAGCCTCAGCAACTTAGTGAGAACCTCCCTCAAAAAAACAAAAACAAAAACAAAAATAACACAACAACTTAAAATTGCACCCCAGCCCATTCATCCACCCTGCCTTGGTCCACAGTTTGTCGAGTGCCGCTGTGTAGCAGGTCCTGATGCTCTAGACACAGGGCACATGGCCATGGAAACAGATCTAAAAATCCCTGTCCTCACAGAGCTCACATTCTAGTGGAGGGTACACAGTAAAAAAATGAGTGAAATATTTAGTATTTCAGGTGTTGGTAGATGCTATGGAGAAAAGCAAAGTAGAGAGGAGGATGGGGTACTGGGCCAGGGGTGAGTAAGTCAGTGTAAGTAGAAGTCTGAGAAGGCTCTCAGAGAAGGCATACTGAGCCTGATTCATCAAGAAACATTCATCTGGGCTGGAGATGTGGGTCAGCGGGAATGTGCTTGCTGACTGGCATGCACCAGGACCTGGGTTTAATCCCCAGCGCACCAAAAATGAAAAGCAAACCAAACAAAAAGAATAATTCATTTGCACAAAAGGACAAGAGTGCGGGTACAATTATTATCCTTCCCACAGAGGGTGAGGAGTCCAAGTCCAGAGGACTGGGAAGAAGTGGAAGAAATGAAATTTCTGCTCAAGTTCCTTCTGAGCTTGTAACCACAGCACGACATTGGACAAAGAGAGAACAGAATGGAAAGGAGAAAGGAAATATGAGGGCGGACGGGGAGCCTTGCAATGGTGGCCATCTGTTTTCCAAACTGGAAATCAGGACACAATCTGAAAGGGTTTTCCTGTGGCTTGCAAGGAGAGTGGCCGTCTGGGAGAGGCGGTTTGGATGCTGGCCTGAAGGGTGGTATTTCTGAGACATTCCAGTGGCTTGTGGGGCCCATGAGGCAGTCCAAGGGTAGGGCATTGCCATAGCAACCTCGGCCTGGCCACTGGGCCGGGAGCCAGGTGCAGGGCCACATGGCCGAGAGGCTGCTCTGGGCGTGGACCCGAGACTCTGAGGGCCACAGAGGAGGCGTGAACCACTGAGCAGTCAGCTCGGAGGGGACAGGAAAAGGGGAAGGGGTGCCCTTGGTGGCCCTTATTGTGGTCAGTCAAGGGGGTGGTCCAGCAGGTTCCAGGAAGCCCCCTGGTAGGAGTCTGCAGGCAATGAGGAAAGAGCCAGGCTTCCCCGTGAACCATGTCTGGGTTTGAAGCATATCTCTGCAACTTCCTGCTCTGCGGCCTAAGTCACAGGCTCTGGAGCCCGTCGGCTCCTGTGTGCAGTGGGGATAGCGCACTGCACAGGATGGTGGCTAGGAGCATCACACAGGGGGATGAGGCCACCACTGTGCTTGGTTGGCACGTTGCGGGCTCCGTGAGCGACTGCTGCCTATTCCCTCCCCGCAGTAGGGCATTGGGGGCATGCCAAGATGGAGAGCCCTGTGGAATGGGAAGCATCGTGGGGCTTGGGAAACATATGACCCAGTCACCCAGGGCAGTTGCAGGTTCCCAGCCAAACCCTCACATGCGCTGGGGCTTGGTCAGCAACAAAAGAACAATACCCTTCCTAAAGGGCCAGGCCGCAGGGTAAGCCCTCCCGCCCCCGGTTACCAGCTCCCACCACTCTGCAGCCCCAGTGCCCTGGGCCACAGGCCTTCCACCCACAGGCCCCTTCAGGCCTCCCGGGCAGCTCCGGGGCCCGTGGCGCCCTCTACCTGAGTGAGTGGTCAGCGTACCCTCTGAAGATGGAGGCTCCCACTGGGTGACTCTTTCCATTCTTTCAGCTGCCAGAGCCATCTCCACCCCTGCTATGGCTTCTAGAAGATTGTTCTTAAGGAGGCAAAAGAGGAGAAGGAACTTCAAGGACTCTTGCGTCCCCCGCATGCCTGACTTCCACGGGCTGAGCTGCACGTCTGAGGCCTCAGCTGTGGCAAGGCCAAGGGAGGCTGGAATCCAGCCTGGCTTTTACCAAAATGCACTGTGCGACCTTGAGTATCCTCTCTGGGCCTTCTTGCTTTCATTTGTAAAGAGCGGGGCCCTGACTAGACACCTCTAAAATCTAATCATGACCTCCACTTGATTGCATGCACTGATTCCTCTGGCTCCTCCATGCATGGCACTTACCGTTTCCTGACAGGGGATTTTTTAAATTTGTTGTCTACGCTGTCTTCTTCCTCTCCAGCTCCTTGAGGGCTGGCGTGTTAGCTTGTTCTGTTCACTGCTGTATCCCTGTCACCTACAAAAAAGATAGTAGGAACTTGCATCCCTGTCTTGGAAGGAATGGAAATTGGAGGCTTGAATAGGGGTATCCAGGGGCCTTGTATGAAGACACTGTTTCTAAGGTCGCAGACAAGGTGAGAAGTGTGGGGTACCCCAGGGCTAACCACCCGGAAGGGGAAGTAATGGGGCTGAGCTGAGCTGGGCCTTAAGAGCAGACCAGGGCCAGGAGATGCTCCTGGGGCAGAGGAGAGCCATCACTGCCCACCATGGCCCAGCAGGGAGCAGAGGGGAGCCAATACCCAGACCTCTTTCTCTTCCTGCCCCTTTGCCTGCCGCCTCCTCCCGTTGGCTGGAACCAACCAGAAGCCAAAGAGCAAGAGAGCTCTCAGACAGTCCTCAGAGTCCAGGCTCCTGGGTTGTGGAAAGGGGTAGAGAGCAGGGGAAGGCGTGTGCAGGGTGACTGTGGGGCTGGCGGGAGTGGCTCAACTGAGCACCTGATAAACATGTGTGGGCCCTGACGTGGCCCAGAGAGTGCATGCCATAGCAAACACGGGACCTGAAGGTTTACAAAGCATGGCTCTGCCTGCCTGGCAGCACCAGCTTACCTTGGCTGGGTGTTGGGGGCCCTGTTCCCTCTGCCTGGGGCTCCCCATCTTTGTCTGATCTGGGGTAGCAAGTCTGATTTACATAATTATACTGACAGTGAAAGGAGCGAGCACCTTTTGAAGGGAGGCTGGGTGGAGGCGCTGGGTGACAGGAACTAGCTTTGGAGCCCTGAATCCAGCCCTCAGGAAGGTGACCTTGAAGTTATAGTTCAGGATCCAGGGTCTGAAAGATTCCAATTCCACTCAGTCACTCAGTGCTGGCTGGGCCATCCTGGGCCTGGACCTTGATGTCTCTGATCTACCATTTCATCATGTATAAAAACAGAAGGATGAATGGGATGCAGGCATTTCATGAAGATGTAATGAAAATATATGCAAAAGCCTCCTCTAGCACAGTGCCTGGCACATCTCGAATTCTCTATTATTATAATTAGAGACCAAGGGCCACCGCCCCCCTTTCCGTTCTCACCCAACGGGGGATCTCCACCCCCTCTCCAGCTCCATTTAATTCTGAGTGTTTTAGGTCATTCTATGCCTGGCGCTCTGCCAGGGCGCTGACAAAGCCCGGCGTTTCTGCTCATTCATCCTAATGCGAGTTCCTGCCTTTATGATAATAGGGAACTGCATGAAAGGGCTGCTGCCTGTCAGGGGAAATCGGCTGAGAATTGAAAATCTCCTCCTTCCCTGGCCCGGCTTCCCCTCCCTGCACTTTGGCAAAGGCTGCAGAAGGAGGGTGGCGGGGAGGAGCAGGGAGGGGAGGAAGAGTTGGCCAAAGGGGACAGAAGGACAGGGAGGGGGCAGGGGTGAGGGCCCGTCTCGCCTGGTGAATGGGTTTCAGGGTGGCTGAGGAAGCCGGCCAAAAAAGGCAGAGGGAAAGGCCAGGCCTGCGAGGTGCTGTGCGCGGTTTCCATGGCGACCCCAGCTGCCGCCAGGGCGCTGGTGCTGGCGGGCTCTTCCCGGGGCCTCGTCTGCCACCACATGGTTACCCAGCTCAGTGAGGAGGAGAAATCGGAAGGCTCGTCTTGGCCTAGGGTGTCGCCAGACAGTGCCACTGCGTCCTGGGCACCATCCTGTGCTCTGTGGAGTAGGCGATGAGGGAGGGAACTGCAGGGCAGTCGCCTTCTCTGGTCCAGAGGGCAGGCAAGGGCTGCAGGGCCATGGCGCCAGGCAGCAGGGGACAGGTTCACAGGCTGGGGCCTTGGGTGGGACACGGTGAGTGAGGCCAGTTGTGCGTTGGAGATGGCCAGGCCTGCAGAGGGCCAGGGAGGATGGCGAGGGTGGGTGGGCCAGGCCAGGGGAGGCCTCCACAGTGATCCAGGAGGGACTCAGGGCACAAGCAGGCGGCGGGAGGAAAGCAGAGCGATGGAAGAGGTGCAGGTGACCCAATGTGGTGCTTGGCTGGAAGAGGGATGATAAGGGGAGAGGCCAGGGCGTGTCCCAGGGCTTCGTCTGGAGCAGCAGGTACTTGGAGGTTGTGTCCCCACCCCTGCCAGAGAGAAAATAGAAATTTCCACCAGGCAGTGACAGTGTGAGGTGAATCCCGAGCACCATCCTGGCCTGGCTCCTCTCCCGCCTCCTCCCACTCTGAGCCTGAGCGACTTGGATCAGAGTGGTATGCACAAGGTAAGAAAGAAGGGCCCCAAACCAATTCAGGAGATGGTTCTCCCCACACGCGTATGCACCGACCCCCCAGACGCACCCTGCCACACCCGCCAAGCCTTCCACAGCCCACACTCACCCTCCTAGAATTTTGTTACCTACATATGTGATTTCTTTTCTGTTTATTTCTTTTAGTACTGGGGATTGAGCCCAGGGGCACTTTACCACCGAGCCACATCCCTAGCCCTTTTTCATTGTTTATTTTTAAATTTTTATTATTTTTTAAAAATGTTCTTAGTTGTAGATGGACACAATAGCTCTATTTATTTATACATATTTATGTGGTGCTGAGGATGGAACCCAGTGCCTCACACATGCTAGGCAAGCGCTCTAACGCTGAGCCACAACCCCAGCCCCTTCATTTTTTATTTAGAGACAGGGTCTCACCAAGTTGCTGAGGGCCTCACTAAGTTGCTGAGGCTGGTTTTGAACTCATGATCCTCCTGCCTTAGCCTCCTGGGAGGCTAACCCTAACCCTAACCCTAACCCTCCCCCTGCCCCGTGATTTTTTTTTAAAGCCCTCTCAGCATTCAAACTGGTTTTCACAAATCCACTGTAGTTCTCTTTTGTGTTTACCTGCTGAAGAGTTCCTTCACAAGCTGTGGCAGGCGGAGCCTTTTCCTGGGCTGTAAAGCCTGTCTGTCTCCCGTGAGGGTGGGGTGTGCAGGCAGCCCCTGTTGCAAGTCCATAGATGCTGAGGGTGGGCATCGGATACCCTCGTGTTGACGTCACGTGCTCCCCGGAGAATCTCTGCCGCCCTTCCCTATGTGACAAGCCCCCGGGGGCTGGTGTACAAGGACACAGAGCTGTGGGCACAAGGGAACCTGGCTGGAATCCTGGCGCTGCTCCTCTTTTCCTACCAGAAACGTGCTGTGTCTGCTACTTGGAGGTGGGACGAGGGTGGAGGGTGAGCCGGGGGAAGCTCCCAGCTGTTCAGGCCCTCCCCATGTCCATCACCCTCACACTCCCCTGGGTTCCTTCTCTGACTCCCTCACTCCAGTTCTCCTGCGAGACCCAGTTTTAGTTTTGGTAGCACCTTTACTGCCATTTTTATTTTATATTTTGAGCCAGAGTCTCAATAAGCTGCTCAGACAGGCCTCAAACGCGAGATCCTCCTGCCCCAGCCTCCAGAGAAGCTGGGATTACAGGTGCACACCATGGCGTCTGCCTGGCAGTTTTCTTGTTTGCATCCCTCCTCTGATGGGACTCGGGGCCCTTGGGCATTTTTGTGTCCAACTCTTTGTTTCCAAGGAGGCCTGGATTCTAAATCCCCTGTAGCCTAGGCAAGGGCGAGCTTGCTATTTTATCATCCAACAAATGCTCCCTGTGTGCTGGTAGGTGCCAGGCCCTATGTGGGATGCAGCAGGTCCAGCAGTTGGCAAGACAACAGGGCCCCTGCTCTCATGGGGCTTCCATTTCAGTGGCAGACAGACAATAACACAAATGAGTGAGTGAGTGCATAAATACATTGCAAATAATATTGGTGAAGTAAAAAGCTCTGTAACAGAGGATACAAAAAGGAATCTAATTTAGGTAAGGCAGTTAGGGGAGGTGTTTCTGGGAAGGTAAGATTCTAGCTGAGATCTGAAGATTGAGAATGAGCCAGACATGTGAAAAGCTAATGGAATGATGTTCCAGGGAGAGGAGTGGCATGTGCAAAGGGCCTGTGGCAGGTAGGAGCCTAGTGTGCTTATGGAAGGCCAATGATCAGAATGGTGGGCAAGGCTACAAGGTGGAGTCTGGTTTTTATTTGAAGTTCATTGTACAACCATTGTAAGGTCTGCCCGGGTAAATGACATGCGACAGTGCTCTGGCTTCTAGGTGGAGAAAGAATTGGGGATGAGCCGGGCAGCAGATGCTTCTCTGGAAGTTGAGCAATTAGCAGGGGAGCGGTGGGGGATTCAGGCAGGTTGGGGTGGACGGAGAAGAGCGGGTAGCAGTGGGAGCTGGGCACTGTAGGACTGAGAGGGCACGGCTTGGGTTGCCATGTGAGGGAGAGGGACAGTCTCAGGACTCCTACATGTTAGGCCAAGAGGCCCCGAAAGCCTCCTAAACAACGCAATGTCCACGTGTGGGAGGCCGGCCCCAGGGCTACTGGACCAGACAGAAGCTTTCCCCAGAGGCTAAGGGAGGCAGGAAAAGCTCCCACTCCAGCTAAATAAAGAGCCCCTGTGAATGACGCCTTCACTGTAGGTGTCACAGGTGTCATAGGAGCAGAGCTGGGTGGCAGTTATTATCAGCCAGTTTGGCATAGCTTTGCATGCCTCGTCCTTTCCGTGGTTGTCCCCAGTTCTAGAGTATGAAAGTCTGCCTGGACCCTGCCATCTGAGAAAGAGCTCTCCCTTGCCAGTTGTGGTGGTGCAGGCCTGCAAGGAGGGAGGGAGGGAGGGAGGGAGGGAAGGAAGGAAGGGAGGGATGGAAGGAGAGAGGGAGGGAGAGAGGTAAAGAGGAAGGGAGGGAGGGAGGGAGGGAGGGAAGGAAGAAAGGAAGTAAGGAAGGAAGGAGGGAGGGGGGGAGAGGGAGGGAGGGAAGGAAGGAGGGAGGGAGGGAGGGAGGGAAGGAAGGAGGGAAGGGATGGAGGGAAGGAAGGAAGGAAGGAAGGAGGGAAGGAAGGAGGGAAGAAAGGAAGGAAGCAAGGTTGAAGGAAGGAGGGAAGGAAGGAAGGAGGGAAGGAAGGAAAGAGGGAAGGAAGGAAAGAAGCAAGGAAGAAAAGAGGGAGGGAGGGAGGAAGAGAGGGCAGGAAGGAAGGAAGGAGGGAAGGAAGGAAGGAGGGAAGGAAGGAGGGAGGGAGGGAAGGAAGGAAGGAAGCAGGGAGAGAGGGAAGGAAGGAGGGAGGGAGGGAGGGATGGAGGGAAGGAAGGAGGGAAGGAGAAAAGGAGGAAAGGAGGGAGGGAGGGAGGAATAGAAAGTGCAAGCTGTACCTTTGAAGAGGCTGGGCAGGAGGGGAGGCTCTGGGGTCCAGAGGGCAGAACCAGATAGTGCTACACACACACACACACACACACACACACACACACACACACACACACACACGCAGGACAGATCCCAGCGCCACACCCCCAGGAAGGGATTGCCACCACAGAAGCGGGCTCCTGGGGATGAACCGCTTGTCGTCAGGTGTATTTAAGCAGAGGTGGCAGGATGCTTGGGCATCTGTGATCCAGGGAGCCAGACAGCAAGGAGAAGGAGTCCTGG
Organism: Glaucomys volans; assembly: GCA_020662805.1. NCBI lineage: Eukaryota > Metazoa > Chordata > Mammalia > Rodentia > Sciuridae > Glaucomys > Glaucomys volans. The sequence continues at coordinate 40,523 of JAJEJO010053222.1, read as the reverse complement.
GTTCTGAGCTTTCCTCTTGCTTCCTTTCCTCTTGCTTCCTGCATCTTGGGGGGCGGGGGCAAGAGCTGGGCAGCTGCCTTCCGTTCCCTGAAAGACCACAGCACCCACCCAGGCTGGTCTGGCTGGACAGTGGCTAAACCTCATCCTGGTGCATGGCGCTGGCTCTGGGTTGAGCCTAGGCTGGGAGAGGAGCAGACCCCATGTGGGCAGAGCAGGGGCCCAAGCTCCACGGGCCTGGCCGTGCAGGTGTCCTCCTGTCTCTCCTGGGGCTACTGGAGCCAGCAGGTCCCCTGGAAGTCCTCTGCTCTCCGGCTGGACTCCTGAAGGGACACCCCAAGGTGTGGTGGGCACGGCGGCACCCCACCCAGCGGTGTTGATCAGAACAGGGCAGCTACCACCAGGGGCAAGAACCCTGCCTCGGGGTCCTCAGGGAAAGGGGCTCCCCGAGGCCAGGGCACAGGCAGCCTGGCTGCAGCTATGGTGTGTGGACTGGGCTGACATTTCCAGAAGGCTCTGAACTCGGGCAGGCAGGATTGCTCCGCTCCAGGGCTTATCTCAGCTGCTGTAATGGATTCCTCAGAGCAGCCGAGCAGCTGGAGGGGAGAGACTGAGTCGCTGAGGGAGAACAGTGCCCTGGGGGCAGCCCCTGGCCACGGTCACTCGCTGCTCCTGGACTGACTCTGACGACTTTGCTTCTTTCTTTGCCTTTCTGAGCCTCAGTTTCCACCTCTGGAAAATGAGGACAGAACAGCATCTACCTTCTGTGAGGATGGAGAGAGACCCTGCAAAGGCCCAGCCTGGCAGAGTCTGGGTGCTTGGTAGTGAGTTTTCCCCTGGAACTTTCTCTTTCCTCCATGCCTTTCCCTCTCCATCTGCGGGAGCAGAATTGCTTACCAGTGGTGGGTGCGTGCGTGGTGTAGGGAGAGCGACTTCCTTCTTGGGCTCAAGACCCCTATCTTTGTTGATGGAACTGCAAATTTGCAGTTAGAGAAGGCTGGCCAGAGGATGAGCTGCCTGCACTTCCCAGTGGATGCAGTGGAGGAGCGGGCCCAGCTGGAGTGGGCACCCTAACTGTGCTTGGGGTCCAGGCGGTGACATGGGGTGTGCTCATAGTAGACTGGCATTCCAGACTCCTCAGCCTGGGGCCCAGTCAGGAACTGGAGGTGGCCGGGCTGGCTGGGCACCCTGGTGGGATGAGCCTGGGGAGGGGCTCCAGGCTGCTGCTCTTCCAGCAGCTGGCCTTGCTATTTTTAGTTCTGGAATGTTCCTCCCAAGTCCCCTTCACTTTTGTTTTCTCTCTTTTTTTATTTTTTTTGTTTTTGGTACTGGGGATTGAACCCAGGGGCACTCAAACACTGAGCCACATCCCCAGCCCTATTTGGTATTTATTTAGAGACAGGGTCTCACTGAGTTGGTTAGGGCCTCGCTAAGTTGCTGAGGCTGGCTTTGAACTCGCGATCCTCCTGCCTCAGCCTCCCAAGTGCTGGGATTACAGGTGTGTGCCACCACGTCGCCCGGTTCACTTCTGTTTATCTTGCCTTTGAGTTCCCCTCTGACTTCTGCATCAGGGGAGGAGTGGGAGAATGGGAGAAGCTGGCTGGGATGGACTGGGGACCAGGGACCTCTCCCTCATCCCCCAGCTTCAGCGAGGTCGTCTTTTCCTCCCTTCTGGGCTTCAGGTGGGCAAGTCCGGCTTGGAGAAGCCTGGCTCTTCCTTGTGTTCTTCCTCCCCAGCACCGTGGACGGGGCCGACTGGGTCCCCAGCCCAGGCCAGGGTGCCCATCCTCTCACCCTTCCTTCCTAGGGTGGACTGGGCAGGAAGGTCGCCCTCTGGTCCCTGCCCCTGTGTCAGGACTCACGGTGGGTGTGGAACTCCCGTGTGGAAGTGGACAACAGGAGCAGCTGGACCCGGGCCTTCACGGCGTCCTCTGTGCGACGGAGCTGACTATGATCCCCTCCCTCAGGGGCTGCTGGGGGACGCAGGCTGCCCTGGACAGAGAGCTTCACCTCTCCATAGTGTTGCCCAGCGAGGCCACCAGGGCGGCTCACATTGATGGGCTTGAGTCTTCGCTTTCTTTCTAGGGGCGTCTGGAGGGAGGCTTCCCCTTCTGAGGAGGTCTGGCGAGGCCAGAGAAGGCCCTGCCTCAGGGGCAGGGTGGCAGGTTGCACAAATGCAGGGTATGAGGGACACCTTGATTACAGGGTGGTCACCTCCTGCTGTTCCCGGGTCCCCAGTTACAGACCCCAGAGCTCAAAGCCACGAATGGGGAGAGGGGCCCCTGGCAGCTGGAGGACAGAAGGAGGAAGAGGCTCTCTGAGGCTCCCAGGGATGAGTCCCTGCCTAGCGGGCGGCTGTGGCTTCCTACCCTTTCCTTTAAGACTCCTCATAGCAGAAGCCATTCTGCCCTCCCGGAGGGAAGGAGGCACAGGAAGCTTCTGGCCACTGATGTGGTGGGGTGTGTCAGTCAAAAAAGGTCGTGCTTTAGCCGGGCGTGTAATCCAAGTGACTCAGGAGGCTGAGTCAGGAGGATCACGAGTTCAAAGCCAGCCTCAGCAACTTAGCGAGGCCCTAAGCAACTCAGAGAGACCCTGTCTCTAAAAAATACAAAATAGGGCTGGGGATGTGGCTAAGTGTCTGAGTGCCCCTGAGTTCAATCCCTGGTTCTTTAAAAAAAAAAAAAAAAAAAAGGTCGTGCTCCAGGCCTGCAGGTGGCCCTGGGAGCCTTGTGTGTGTGGCAGAGTGGGCATGCCCAGACCAGTCCTGTGCGAAGGCAGGGGGGACGCCACCTGGGGTGACCTCCAGCCCCTGGCCATGGGACTAATACCACTTAGAGGTGGAAAAGAGGCAGCAGCTGCCACATCCCGGGAAAGGCACTGACCTTTAGAGCAGGAGACAGAAATAGCCCGGAGAGGACAGAATCCTCTGTGGGAGAGAGGTCCAGGCTGGGCAGCGCAGGCCCAGGCGTGAGGTAGGAGAGCCACATCAGCATTCGTGGTGCCAGGCACTGTGCTGGACACGTCCCTGCCTTCCTACCCCATTTCCCACCTCCAGCCTACAGGGTGGGCCTTTGTCTCCGTTTTACAGATAAGGAAACTGAGGCTCAAAGAACCACGGTGGGCCTGTCACAGCAGAGTTGGGCCTGAGCTGAACTCGCTGGTCTGACTGTGTGCGTGGCCACTGTGCCTGCGGCACCCCTGTCCCCGCAGGGACTGCTGTTCTTCTGGGGTGCAGTGGGGTGGGGTGAGTGAGCCTGGCCCTCCCCTGGAGGCTGAAAGGCCGACCTCAACGCAGCTGGGTTTTTTTTTAAAATTATTTATTTATTTATTTATTTTTTGAACCAGGGTTTGAACTCAGGGGCACTCGGCCACTGAGCCACATCCCCAGCCCTATTTTGTATTTTATTTAGAGACAGGGTCTCACTGAGTTGCTTAGGGCGTCGCTAAGTTGCTGAGGCTGGCTTTGAACTCGTGATCCTCCTGCCTCAGCCTCCCTAGTCGCTTGGATTACAGGCATGCGCCACCACGCCAGGCTACCTAACGCTGCTGTTTATCCAGAGAGCCCAGGGCCCTTCCCTCGGCAGCCTGCAACCAAATTTCTTCCCTTCCTTGCCCAGCAAAGAGGAGGATTGGCGGCTGGGCCCCTGCTTCCCCAGTCCTGCCAGGTTCACAGTCAGCAGGCCCTGGCGTCCCCTCTGCCCCTGCCCCCAGGAACCCTAAGAACAAGCTGATGGGGACAGTTGCGGCTCAGGCCAGGTCTGGGAGGTGAGAATAAGAGGCTCAAAACAACGCATGCCCACTGGCTGGCCGGCCTGGCCCCTCCCCTGCGGCTCCCCAGCCCCACAGCCCCTAAAGGCCCAGCTGTTGCAGCTTATCTGAAGCCAGGGCGGCTGGTTGCCTGGATACTGTGCTGCTGCTGAGCAGTCGGTCCTTCAGGGGCAGGCAGAGCCACCGCGTCCCCAACCAGATGGGCGTGGCATCCCCAGGTCCCCCAGCGCAGGCTGGGAAGGTGGTGTGGAGGAGGGGGCCAGGGTGGGGAATGCTTGTGGAAGATTCCCACGTCTGCCCCCACTCCAGGAGTTGTCTCGAAGGAGTGCTTCAGCCAGAGACTCTGGGCCTTGCTGTTGGTCGGCTGTGTGACTATGGTCACATCAAAGTCTCTGAGCTTGTTTCTTTGTCCACCAAGAGGGGTAAAGAGCCCCTACCTCAAGGAGCTTTTACAGAGTAAATGTGACCAGTAGGCGACTGACTGCACAGAGCACAATGACTTGATGGTCACAAACCCCTGCGCCCAGAAGCACAGATGGGACTGATCTGCAACCTTCTCCGTGTATCTAATGGGGAAGCTGAGGCTGGCACTGCAGAGCCCTGGGGGAGGTGGCACTGCTCCCACTTCGTTGCTCTGGGGAGGCGGGCTGTGACACCCTCCTGGGTCCCCCAGGGCTTAGCCGAGAAGCATCCCTGGGAAGAGGTGGGAAGACTGGGCACGAGAGCAGGCTGCAGAGCACACCCTAGGTGGGAAAGGAGGGCAAGCCTGGTGCCCCCACAGTAACCGTTCTGGCCCAGTGTTCTTTCTTCACAAAGGGAGAAGCAAGTGGACGGAAGGTAGAAGATGGGGGCTGGGGCAGGGGCACCAATGCAGCCCACCTTTGTGAGCTGCCCAGAGCAGCCTTTCCAGTCCTAGGGTGGAGACAGAAGACAGAGGCCCATGGGCAGGAATGTGACCCAGTGGATATGCTCTTCTGGGGTGGCCAGGTCTGTTGTTCCTTGTGAGACCCCACTTTCTTGAGAGGCACTGAGGCAGAACTTGGATTTGCAGGGCCCTGGATTTGGTTCACAGACAGACCAGGTCAGGAGACCTCTGACTCTGCTCTGTTAAAAATGTCCTTTCAAACCTCATCTCTAGCCGGGCATGGTGGTTCACATCTGCCATACCAGCCATTTGGGAGGCTGAGGCAGGAGGATCCCAGGTCCAAAGTCAGCCTCAGCAACTTAGCGAGGCCCTAAGCAATTCAGTGCGACCCTGCCTCGAAATAAAATACAAAATGGACTGGGGATGTAGCTCAGTGGTTCAGTGCCCCTGGGTTCAATCCCTGGTACCAAGAAGAAAAAGAAAACCTCACCTCTAGCCAGGTGTGGTCATGCCCGCCTGCGATTCGGGAGGCTGAGGCCGGCCTCAGTGGCTTAGCAAGCCTCTGTCTCAAAACAAAACATTCATTTCTCTCTCAGCTTTCCAAAATCCCCGTCCAGTGCTAAGCCTGGGGGCAGGTTGTGGGTCTGGACAAGAAGCCGTAAATGAGCAAAAGGGCTCAGTGACCCCAAGAGGCACGGGGCGGGGGGCATCCCAAGTCTTAAAGCTGCGACTTAGATAGGGCAGGTGGGAGGGGCACGAGGGGCAGCATGTCACCAGGGCCTTGACCGGTCTACTCTCTGAGCGGGCATGAGAGCAGCCTGTCTGTTGGTAGCGGAGGGGAGCCATGAATAATGCAGAGGAGCGTGGGGCAGCTGGAAGATGTTCCCGCTTCATCAAAGCAGCAAACAGGTCTCGAATACAAAATGGAGGGCGCGGGCCTGGAGCAGCAGAGCCAGCTCGGCGCTGCCCTTGGGACACTGGGCCGAGGGACCTGAGTCTCTGCTGGGTCCTGGCACTGCAGCAGCCCTGGGCATGGCGCCAGGCAGAGCTGCCGGGCCTTGTCCCAGGCCTGGCCGTCCACCCGTCCGTCGGGCAGGGCAGTGGCAAGCAGTGCTCACTGCCAGGGCCAGGGAGGTGTGGAGAGGAGCCTCCCCCTCGGGAGGCCCAGGAGTCTCCAGGTCACCGGTACGGGGCAGGGGCGCTTCCAGCATCTTGGGAGCCTGGGAATTAGGGAAAACTAAGGGTGGGGGGAGGATTGCTTAAGAGTCAAAGGCAGAAAGTGGATCCTGGAAGGCGGGATTTAAAGCGGGCCTGGCTGGAAAAGACCCCTGGCTTCCGCACAGACAGAGCTGTCCTGCCCCCAGGAGGCTGTGGCTGGGGAGGACAGTGGCTGGGGACCTGGGGAGGAAGGGCCTCCAAGTTACACTTCTGTGTGGTTTTCTTCAGCTCCAGGGAATCCATGGAAGAAGGACCTTTCCAGGAGAGAGACCAGACCCGGTTTGCGTGTGAGCCAACTGCGGGTGCTATTGTTGTATTGTCGTGGGACATCAACAACAACAAAAAATTATTATCATCATTTTTATCATACCGGGGATTGAACCCAGAGGCACTTAAGCACTGAGACACATCCCCAAGTTGCTTAGGGTCTTGCTAAGTTGCTGAGGCTGGTTTTGGACCTGGGATCCTCCTGCCTCAGCCTCCCAAATGGCTGGGATGACAGGCGTGCACCACCGTGCCCCCTAGAGATGAGCTTTCCAAGAACTTTTGGGATCCTCCTGCCTCAGCCTCCTGAGTCGTTGGAATTACAGGTGTGTGCCACCGCACCTGGCCTTCTTATAGGTTGGCCTCTGCGTCCAGACTTGCGGGTCCCCTTGTGATTTTGGAAGAGGGTGGACGGGGCAAGTTAAGGGGCCTTCAGGGCAGAGTGTGTGAGAGGCTTCAGAAGCTAGCAGTGACATCTTGAGGGCGTTCCAAGGGATGTGTGTGAGACTCCCAGGTGGGAGGCCATGTTTGTAGTTGTTGGCAGGTGGGAGTCTGGGCTGGAGTGTGGAGCCGGGCCTGGTTGCTGAGCTGGCCCTGAGTACAGATGAGAGGTGGTCCTGCCTTCCTCAGCCCCCAGGTAAGGAATGTGGATTATATTAAAGTTCTTCCAGCTGGGCCCTCGGGCTATGGCTGTCGCCCAGTGTGGCCTCTGTGGGAGGGGACCCTCTCATCCTTGGCTTCTGAGACCTCCTTAGCCCAGGGCATCTGAGGTCTTTCTTCTCTGCTGTAGCTGGGCCTTTGAGCTGCCCCAGCGGGAGCCTTTCCATGGCAACACCCCAGGGGAGAGGCCTCCTCCTCCCACCCCCTCCTCCACAAGCCCCAAGGGGCGCGGGTGCGCCCAGTAAGCCCTGAGGGGTGCCCTGGGGTGTTGCCCTAGGTGGTGGGGACGGCCCTGCCAGCTCTGGGAATGCTGAAACTTCCCAAGGGCAGAGCTGCTGCTCTTTGCTGCCTACCAGCCCTGGGGGCTGCTCTCTTGCTGGCACCAAACTCCTAACAACTGTACGCTGAGCAGATTTCCCATGAAGGCACCCCAAACAGCTGGTGCACATGCATAACCCAGTTATAGACAAAAATATGATTTGGAGAGAGAGACAGCCCGTGAGAGACCCAAGCCAGGGGGAATTGGGGCAAGAGGAGGCTGTTTAAGGAGGCCAAGAAGACAGGAAAGACTCTGGACAGCAGGGAGGCCGAGAGGTGGAGGCTCTGGGGAATGGCAGGTGGCAGAAGGTCCCAGTGACTAGAAGAGAGATGGGTGTTGAGCCCAATAGAAATATGGGTCAAAGGAGAGTCTGCAGGTCTTGAGACAGACACCATCCATCCATCCACAGATTCGTCACCCCTTCCCACACCTGCTGGGTTCCAGGAGAGGTTCTGAGGTACAGTCCTGGTCCTGGAGCAGCTCCCAGCTGGGAGGGGTGGAGGGGTATCTCCACCTTGCCGGTCAGGAAACTGAGCCCCGGAGAAGGCAAGTAACTTTGTCAAGTTCTTCTACCCGAGAAGGGAAGCCAGGACTCAGCCTGGCCCCAGCATCTCTGCTAGATGGAAAGGCCCTGGCTGTCAGGGCGGGAAGGGGACAGATGGGGGATGTCAGGGGGAACAGGTGGGCTACTTTGAATGTACCTTGGGTGGTGGAAGTATGGGAGGGGGAGACATTAAAGATGAGGGTGAGGACGGTGCTGCCTTCTCTCCAAGTTCATGTCTGCTTGGCGCCTGTGCGACCTGATGCGGAAAGAAGTTCTTTGCAGATGAAATCAAGTGAAGAGTCAGGTGCAGTGGCACACACCTGTAATCCCAGGATTCGGGAGGCTGAGACAGGAGGATGGCAGGTTCAAGGTCAGTCTCAGCAACGTAGCAAAACCCTGTCTCAAAATAAACAGGGCCGGGGATGAAGCTAGCAGTAGAGTGCTCTTGGGTCACGGCGCAGAAGGACACCAGGAGCCATGTGAAGATGATGGAGGCAGGGGCTTCTAGACAGAGCTAGAAGCCAGGCACCGCCAAGGGCTGAGGCAAACATCAGAAGCTAGAAGAGGCGAGGAAGGACGCCTCCCTGGAGCCTTCAGAGGGAGTGCAGCCCTGCCAACACCTTGATCTCAGACTTCTAGCCTCCAGAACTGTGCGAGAAGAAGTGTCTGTTGTTTCAAGCCAGCCAGCATGTGATGATTTGTTATGGCAGCCCTAGGAAACTGATACGCTCTCTGCACTTCAAAGAAACCAGGACTCGGAGAGTCAGGGGCACAGATCTGACTTGGCCAGGTAATGTTCAGAATGAGGAGGGAAAGGAAGAGCGCCACCCCTTGAAAGGAGCCCAGGCGATCTGGCAGGCTCTCCATCCAGAACGACGTTCTGACAGTGCGATCTGGAAGGTCTTGACAGAAGGAGAAGGGAGGAGCCTGGGAGGCCCGGGGATCATCAAGAGCCGGCAGATGAGCTCAGACAGAAAGGACGCATTCAAAGCTGGAGGAAGGGCACAGACGCAAGGGCAAGAATAAAGGCGCAAGGAACGAGACAGCAAGAATAGATCCAGCACGCGGCAGCCACACGGAGCTGAGGCTCGTGGGAAGGGCCGCGAGCAAAGCAGGCATTTTGACGGTGGGGGAGGGGCAGGCAGGGAGTTTTAAAAGTTCTGCGGGAATCAGACCTGCCTGGCTGTGAGGGCTGGTCATGCTCACGGGCGTCAGGCATGCTGTTGGCTACTGGTCTTCTCTGTAGAGATAATGCATTTTCTTTTCTTTTCTTTTTTTTTTTTTATTAAATGAGAAAGGAAGCACGGGTATTAGCAGGAGAGAACTGAAGCCCAAGGCTCAAGGAGGCCAGTTCCCGGCAAGGTGATGAGCTTCTGGTCATAGAGGTACTCACGCAGAGGCTGGAAGGGACCCTGTCATCAGAGCTATTATAGAGGGAATCCTCTGTGACTTCCAAGGGGACACGGCCCATTAATCCATTGCTAAACAGTCTGACCCTTAATTCTTATTCGCCAGAAGCCGGGTGGGTGCCTCTCCAGGTAGCCCCACTCTGCTTTGGTGAAGAGACAGCAGAAAGAGTGCCTACCTTCAGGGCCTCAGCCCAGACCACACAGTACCAGGGAAATGGCAACCTTAGATATGGTGGTTTTCTTCTGTAAAGAGTTTATAACCTGAAAAGTATAAACCAAGCCAGGCACGGTGGTGCTCGCCTGTAATCCCAGCAACTTGGGAGGCTGAGGCTGAAGAATCCCAAGTTGAAGGCCAGCCTCGGAAAATTAGCAAGGTCTTAAGCAATTTAAGACCCTGTCTTAAAATAAAAACAAAAAGGGCTGAGGCTGTGGCTTAGTGGTAAAGCCTGCCTAGGTTCAATCCCCAGCAACTGCCCCCGCTAAAAAGTATAAACCTAACATTTTTGTTTTATTTTTTGTCACGAAACACTGAACACAGCACCTCATGACGGAACCTCCTTGTCCTCCCCTTTCCCATCAGTGGCCTCCCTTTATCCCTGACCTTCAAGCCATCCCTGTCTGTTCAGGTGGCCTCAGGGAACACAGAGGAGCCAGGTGGGCCCAGCCCTTTCTCTGGCAGCCTGGGAGGAGCGATGTCCTCCTTTCCCTCCCTCCTGGGCCTCTTCTCTTTGTTCTCTGTGTTCCTTTCTGCCCTTACAGCTGGCAGGATTCACTGGCTGAGGATGAGCCAGGGCCAGCCCTGCCTCCCTGCCTCCTCTGTCCATCAGAGCGGGGGATGGTGGGTCACTAGGAGGACCTGGAGGGTCCTTCGCTCCTGCGATTCCAGAGGCTGACTCCTCTCCAGGCCGTTGCTAGCTGGGCTCCTGGTTCTCCTCTGCTCTGATTTCCCCAGGTGCCTGGTGCCACTCCCTGTGACTTGGCTGCTGATGGGGGAAGGAAACAGCACTGTGCCCTTGGCCGAGGATGGGGATCCGAGTGACGTTTCCTTTGACCTTGAGAGTGCCTTCCTCGTGGGAGCTGGAGATGGAACTTTCCCCTCTGGCACTGTCAGCTTCCCAGCGGTCTCCAGGGGCCTCCGTGTTGTCTCACAATTGACTCAAACTCGCCACCTGAGGCCTGGGAGATAGGGTGGGATGTTGCTGGGAAGGGGTGTGGGGCCCACTTTCTGGGGGGATTGGGTTTAGGTATGAAGAGGAGGGAGGGGTGCCTCCCCAACGCCACTGTCACCTCAGTACATAGCACATGCCAGTCTCAACTCTTGGCCTGTCCTCACCTGATTATATTTCTCTCCTGTCAGACTTAAGTTCCCCGGTTCCTCTCTCACTCCAATTGCTGTGTGACACTGGAGAGTCACTTCACTTCTCTGGGTCTCAGTGTGTCACTCAACAGGCTACTTAAATAGTCACACTCCTGTTCTTGCATGTAATGAGAAGAGCCAATGGTCTGCAGGACTCTGGCCCCTTCCAAACTCCCCTCCTGTTTCCCTCTAAGATCAAACAAACAGGTATGTCACTTATTCACTGAACACATGCAATATATCTTCCCCGAGGAAAAGAAGCAAAAGGCTCTAATGAAAATCACCACCTTGTTGTCCCAGCCTCTTGGGAGGCTGAGGCAGGAGGATCGCAGGTTCAAGGTCAGCCTGGGCAACTTAGCAAGACCCTCTCCCAAAAATAAAATCTAAACGTGCCTGGGGATGTAGCTCAGAGATAGAGCACACCTGAGTACCGCATCACAAAAGAAGGGAAAGAAAAAGAAAATCGCCACCTCAAAAAAACCCACTAGTAACATTTTGGAGTCTATTACTTCCTCTCTTCCTCCATTTACTCCTCTGGCAGACACTGAGGACTCATTTGGGACAGGCAGGCAGGCAGGCAGGGCTGCTATCCTTCCTGTTCCTCTGTGTCAGTGGGAACAATTCTACATAATCTCTCCCATTGACAGACAAGCAAGCTGGAGCTCCTGGTGAGCTCTCCCTGTCTCCACCTCTCCTGCCATTGATTCTTCTCCCCCCAAATCCTGCCTCTTCCCCCCCCCCTCCGCACATCTCTGCTTTGCCAGGAAAGACAGTGCATCATGGGAGAGGAGCCAGGGCCCATGGTTGGGCTTTATGCTTGGGGGAGGCCCCCCAGAGGCAGTCCTCACCTGGGAGTACAAGGACCTTTGTGCCCATGCCTGGTATCATTAAGGCCTCGCCCCAGGGGCTGCAAGGCAGGGACCCACAGAAGCAACCCCCAGGTCCAGGGAAACCTCCAGCCCAGTGGTGACAGCGCAGCCAGGAGCAGGACCTGGTTTGCTCCCCTGGTGCTTGGGGCTTCCCATGGCCCTTCGCTTGCACCCCAAGTGGTACGAAGGAGGGGGCAGTGAGGAGGCCCAGGAGGGAAGAGAAAGTGAGAGGGGAGAAGGAGGGGAGAACCAGCCTCGTTTCCATAGCAACCACACATGTGAGCCAGCTGCTGTCACCATGGAAACAGGGGAGCCTGCTCAGAGGCTGCTCTGTCTCAGGGGAGACACAATTTTTGACAAAAAAA
>JAJEJO010053222.1:8103-28788 GCA_020662805.1 Glaucomys volans | reverse complement strand
AAAAATAAAGAAAAAATAATGAAAGCCACCCTCTCTGGGATTCAGGGGCACTGCCAAGTGGGGTGACAAAGGGAAGGAGGGGGCTGGGTGCGGGGGCGGAGGCTGAGCGGCCAGGCGCCTCTGCAGCTCGGAGATTTGCCGAGTCAGGGTTTCAGCGCGACGGGGCCTCGAGTGGCCCGGGGGCGGGGCGGGGAGCCCGGCGGGGAGGCCCCGGCGCACTCAGGGTCCCGGGCAGGGCGGGCCTGCCAGGGGGACCAGGGGCCCTCCGGAGAAGGGACAGCCCACGCTGAGTCAGGGGTTCGCCTTTCAGGGGCAGCATGCGAGGCTGGGAGGGCCGGCTGGCCTTGACCATCCCGGGCACCGGGACCGCAGGGGACTTTCACGGCGCTGCCTCTAGACTAGAGTGGGGCCGGGAGAGGCTCCGGGTTTGGGTCAAGGTCAGTCGAGGCCCGAGGGGATGGGTAGGTGAGGACACCTTTGTTTAGGGGGTGGCGCTTCTGAGTGCGGGGCCCGAGGTACCGCGGGGCCCTCAGCGGAGCCGCAGGCAGAGGCGGGCGGCCCGGCCGCACCAGGGCAGCCCTGCGGGCGCCGCCTTCGTATTTCTTTCTTGAAGCGCTTCCGAAATGTCACCTCATTTGCTTCTCTCAGCAACCATGACAGATGAACCATCCCGCTGGCAAAGAGGAGGGTGCCGTCCCAGAGGTTAAGTCCCTTGCAGGAGGTCACAGAGCGGGACAGCGCCCCGCAGGAGTCCCAGCACCCCACCCGCCACTCCATTTCAAAGTGGGGAGCCAAGGCGGCTTCCTGCTCAGGATCCCCCCTCGGTCTCCTGGAAGAGCGCGGAGGCGTGGGGAGACCGTGCCCAGGGCCCCGTGACAGTGGCGCAGATTGGCACAGGTCAAGGGCACGTCCTGGGCCGAGAACTCGCGGCCTCTTTGTCTTGGAGCGGCATCTCCTGGTTCCCTCGGGGCTTTGTGCGACTTCGGACGGAACCTCCAAGAGGCAGGAGGGGGCCCCGGGGCGGCCAGGTGGGCTCCACTCTGCCCTCACCTCCCTGGGGCACCCGTGCCTGTTGTCAACTGCCCTTTACGCACCCCCGCAGGCTGCCACCACGTGGGCGAGTTGCCATGGAAACTGCGGAGCTCCTTTTGAAAGCCGTCGGGTGTAATCGGAGACGGCCGGCCGTGCGGGGCAGGGCTGGGTGTGGCCAGGCTTCTACACCTGTTTGCCTGAGGTCCTCCCAGCTCGCCTCTTTCCCCCAGAAACTGTGGGGGGCCTCAGCACCCTTCGGAGCCACCCTCCGAGAATGGTACCCTCCTCCCACAGTCTCACGACCAGGGCACTTCCCCTCAACCCACTTGGTAACTCAGGCAATAATCTCACAGGCCCTGACCTGGTCCCTCAGGGAAGGAGAGCTTATCCCGGTTACATAAGGCAGGGTGGCAAAAAAACAGAGGCCACAAGAGAGGGGGACCAACCGCGGGGATTATCTGGATTACAGGGGAGGGGGCTGTGTGGGAAGGAGGGGCAGGGACTGGAGCTCCAGAGACAGCAGCCAAGACCCCACCCTCCACCCCTCCCCTTGGCGGTTCTCCAGCCTGGCCAGTGCCCAGGCTCACAGGACACAGGAAAGTGGAGTCTGACCCAAGGTGAGAGGAGAGTTTGCAACGGCTTTAGTTAGGATCCCCCACAACACACCTTGCTGTCCTTGTGTGTGCCTGGTTTAGGCCCTGCTTTCTGTCTGGCCCATGTCCCCCACCCCCAGCCCAAGTGACAGCAGAGGAGTTAAGAATTTTGCCTCTCTGTTTTGCTGTGTGACTTTAGACAAATTGCCCAGCCTTTCTGAGTCTCAATTGCTTCCTCCATGAAGAAGAATTTTTTGAAAAGAAATTGCTTCCTAGGGTTGCGGGGGGATTAAATGAGACAATGTATTCGAAGTGCTGAGCATTGCGCCTTGTATCAACAAAAATAGAAGTATGATTACTATTATTATCCATCCTTCAACCGCTCAGAACAAGCCCCATCTCCTTCAAGAGGCCTTTCTTTCTCCCAGTGGTGCTGGGAGCAGCCACCGCATGCCAGAGTGCTTCTCTTACACTTTCTTATTGCGTCCCTGCAGCAGCCCTGGGAGAAGGGTGCCTGTTACATCCCCATTTCATAGAGGTGGACACTGAGATGCGGCGGGCATCCTGCTCAAGGTCATTAGCCAGTAAGACACAGGGTCAAGGTTCAATTCAGCCTGTCTGGTTTCACAGCCAGGTCTTTACTGCTTACAGTGCACCTCACATGTGGTGCGACCCCTCCGCTGACCCCACTCTGCCGTTTCCGTTCCAGTTCAAAGCAGGTCATGGTTGCTTCCGGTGTCTTTCTTGCCTCCCTGCACCAGAGCAGAGAGGGAGCTGAGCAGAGCTGGGCAGGGAGGATCAGGGACTCAGGCATGCCCTGGTTTACGGGGAGTTTCTGCTGCAGAAGCTGGGAGCCAGCACGGGCGCCTGTAGGAAGCAGGTGACCCGGCACAGGAACCTCCGGGGGCTGGGGAGGAGGATTCCAGGTGCAGCTGGGACTGGGCCAGACTCTGATTTTCTGCTCAGCCCCGACCTTGGTTTCCAGACCCCAACCTCCCAACCCAGGGCTGGTGAGGGCTTGATGGATGATCTTGACCTGGTTTTGTGTGTTTGGGGACTCGAAGTGTCTCCTTTAGGTGAATTGGAAAGAGACAGGCATTGCAGGAGAGAGTGGCAAGGTGGGGGAGAAGACAGGCGAGGAGAAGCAGGAGGGAAGAAGGAGCAGGAAGGAAATGGAGAAGGGGCGGGAATGAGACTGGGGGGGCACAGAGGAGGGAGGGAGGGAGGGAGGGAGGGAAGGCGGCCAAGCGTGATTGTGATCTCCGAGGAGGAAGAAAGGATGAGAAAGCAAGAAATCAGCTTCAAGGGAAGGATGGAGGGGGGACTGGGGCTGACGGAGCTGAGAAGAGGAGGGGGGAGGGAGGGAGGGAGCCAGCCAGGAGCTGGGGGCCGGGATGAAAGCGAGAGGAGAGGCCGAGGGGAAGGGAGAGGAACAAAGGCTGGGACTGAGGCTGAGCAGCTGTGCTCCTCCCTCCCGCCAAGCCAAGGCCGCGAGGGCGCGAGGGGCTGAGTGATCTGGGAGCCAGCCATGACTCAGCCTGGGGCCTCCGCCCGCCCCGCCCTGCGCAGGAGGCCTTCCTGGCTCAGCACTTTCTGCACGGGCTGGGGGCGCCTGCTCCCCCTGGGCTGCCTGAGCATCTCCCCTGCGGCCCCACCCTGCCTCCTAGGTTCCCACGATTGGTACCAGCCCTCAGAGTTCTCCCAGGGGCACTGTCCTGGACAGCCCTTCTGGAATCTTCCAAAGAGGCAGAAACCAGGAGGAGGGGGGAGTAGGTGTGCATATACAGCCGGAGGAATCCCCCTCCTTCCACTACTGAAGCCTGGCGCCTTCAGCAACCGGCTGCACCTTAATGAAAGAACTCAAATGTATTGCAAGCTTAGCAGGAGCGAAGCACGTTATGCGTTTTATCTCAGTAATCCTCACAGCAACCCTAAGATGTCTGTGGCGTGCCGTGCTGTTCTGCAGAGGGAGAGATGAGAGCTAAGGAGGCTTGGTTGCTTGACCAAGCTCACATAGCTGAGAGGAGGTGTCTCCTACCTCCCAGGGACAAAGGTCATGGCCATGGCCCTCCTGGGGTTTGAACCAGGGCAGGGGCTGAGGTTCTCTGTGCTGGTGTGGGCAGGTCTTGGGAGTCTCTGGGTCTCATGTTTTCCATCCACCATGGCTGTGGCTCCTGTGGCATGCGTAGGAGGTGGAAGGCCAGCATGGAGGGTCCGTCATGTCAGGACACAGGTTAGGGAGGCCATCATGCAAGTGGTTCTTCTTGCAGGAGGAAGACCCCAGGCCTGGAAAGAAAGAGGGTCCATAGTGCCATCTCCTGCAGCCTCATCAGAGTCTTCGGGAAGGCCAGATGGTTAGTAAGATGCTGTGTGGCCTGCTTTCATAGGCCCCTTCTGAGACCCTGGGTCCCAAGCACTTTCATATGGGTAAACACATACACGCACACTCACACGCACGCACACTCACGCACACACACACACACTCTTATCTTCAAAGCCACCCTCCATGGCACATCAAGTATGCTGGCCTGGTTTTAGAGGGCTGGTGCTCCTCAGCTGGAGGAGGGCCGAGGCCACATAGCTGGCAACAGGGAGAACAAATGCCACCTGGATGCATGGGCAGGGAGATAAGGCGTCTGCCCTCGAGGCACTTCTGGGAAACCCAGGCACTGGGACCACTCTGGCCCAGGCCCCAGGCCCCCTCCTACCCTGCGGATGCCCCCTGAAGACCCTGCAGATGCCCTGGCTCCCCTTGGCACTGCCCTGCCGCTGCTCTGTGCCACCTTCCAGCTGGCTCCCCTCCCACCCCAGAGCCCAGGGCTCCCCCTGCATCTCCCCACCTCCTGCCCAGAGGCAGGTCCTTTCCCTCAGAGCTCAGCATACAGCAGCTCTGGTAGCTGGCGGTTGCCATGGCAATGGCCCTCCTTCGGGTTTCTGTTGGGGGGGGGGCGTGTGTGCACGTGTGGCCATTTCCAGCTCCTGGAAAGGAGGGCTCCAGAGCCGTCCCACCCAACTCCAGTGGTGCCTGGAACCGAGCCCTGGCCAACTAGGGGCATCCCAGCAGCAGGGAAGACGAAAGGCAGAGTGGGACACTGGGCTGCAGAAAGCTGTCCCGGAAGGAAAGCTGGAGGTGGCTGTGGAGATGGGATGCGCTGTGGTAGAGGGATGGGGTGCGGATGTGGGGTGGGAGCTGAAGGAGGAGGGAGCTGGCGAGGCAGGGCCGGGCAGAGCAGCCAGGGATCCAGAGATTCTGAGATTCTGAGGAGGAGACAGGAGGGTTGGGCCCCTTATTTCTGCCATCCCCCCAGGGGGGTCTCCTGCTGCGCTTCCCCAGCCGAGAGAAGGCCCCTCTGCTCCTCCAACATGATCTGTAATTTCCGGCAGACATTTGAGGTCCCTGACATCTGCATAATGTGGGCCAGTCTCTTAGCAACGGGGAACAGCTGTCTGGCATTTCCAAGATTAAACTGTAACTATACGCGGTCCTTGCCAGGGGGAGGGGTGGGGGAAGGGGATAAACACTGCCTCCTGGCATTTCCAAACTCATTTAGCTTTTATTCATTTCCTGCCTCCAGTAAAGAGGCCAGGGATTCGGGCTGGGCCAGGCTGTGACTGCCCCTGCCCACGGCTGTCACCCTGCTGCTGAGATTGCAGATGGCGCTTGCTCAGGATCTGTTTGCTCTCCAGGCTGGGGAGGAGAAGGATCGGGGACAGAACTTACCCCTTTTTTGTTCTGATGGGTTTATCTTTTGTGGGTGCTGTGATTCTGGCACGCGCAGGGCAGCTGCTGCCCAAGAGGGAGGCAAAGGGGACCCACTTGTGAAAGCCCCCAAAGTGGCTGGAACCTGGTTTAGTTTCATCTTGCTCCCTGGTGAAGAGCTGTGTGACCTTGGACCAGATCCCTTTGCTTGTTTGTGCCAGTCTGTGAAAGACGGAGCTGCCCCTCCAGGGTGCTGTGATGACTGTTTGCCCCTGGGCAATGGAGTCATGACTAATCCGTGTGCCACTCTGTTCCTTTGGTCACCCCTCCCAACACACACACCGCCCGCCAGGTAATCAACCTCGGGCTCTGCGGCTGGGGCAGAAAGGCACATCTCCCTGGGAGCCACCACCTTGAACTTTGGTTCTCTGGAACCTGGGGCAATGGCATTGTGCCCTGTGAGCCTAAGGGAGCGTTCAGCACCCCCTAGAAGGGCCCTCTGCTGCTGGTGGGAGGTGTCCCCATTCCCTGGCCCGCTTGGGCCTAGGCAGCTCCTGTGTCCAACCCCTCAGCCACCAGCTCCTGCCATTTGGCTCCAGCCCCTGAACTCCTGAAGGCGGTGTTTTGGTTTTCAGCAAGAAGGAAAAATAAAAGGGCGGGTGCAAGGCGGGACAGAGGGCAGAGGGAGGAGGAGGGAAAACCCTGCGGCTGCCTGTGCTGGCCAGTTCCAGGAATGTGTTCTTGGACGCAAGTGCCAGAGCAGTGACCCAGGCCAGGCAGCCAGGCCAGGCCTGGCCTGGGGACCTTCCCGGGAGAAGGGAGAGTCTGCCTCCCTCCCCCACTGCCCCTCTGCTGACTCATCCCTGCTCCAGCTGGCAGCCGCCTTTTCTGGGGATGGTGTTGCTAAGATTCCTCGGCGATGACTGATCACTTCTCCCTGAGCTCTGTGAAAACATGTTTGTAGACTGCACGCGAACACACATGCACTCCCGGGGGCGCGCACGCTGGGCCTGGACACCTGCACCATGTTTGCGTACCTGAATATGTGCGCACACGGAGCGTCTGGACATGCTGCTGACGCGCCTGCGGTTCCCATAGTCTTCGCGAGGTGTACACACGAACATGTGCGTGCATGCCTGACGCATGTGCACCAGAGCTTCTTTCGCCCTCCCAGAAGGGGCTGGTCCCCGAGGCTTGCTGGCGTGGACAGTGGCTAGTGCACAGGCCTGCGTCGGTGCTGTTTTGGTTTGGGTTGCCTCGAAGCACTCTTGGCCTCTGTCCCTCCCCGCCAGCTTCCTTCATCTGCTGCAATGATCTAATCTCCCCTTCTCCGCTGGCTCCAGAGGCTGTGTTGCCATCGTAGGGATGGAACCCAGGGCCTTGTGCATGCGAGGCCGCGCTCAATCTACCACAGAGCTGCACCCAGCCCCGCCTGCCAGGGTCTTGATGTCTGGTCTGGTGGTTCGTGCCCTTGACTGGGTCCTGCAGTGCTTGAGCCAGTCGCCTGGCTTGGACCTGACTTACCAGACTCTCCAGGGGAGTCCAGGGCCTCTGTTTCTCCAGAAGAGAGGGGTGACTGTGAGGATTCATGAACCTTTCTCTCGGGCTCTCATTGACACGATTTGGGAGACGGTTCCCCTGTGGTGGGCCCAGGGCCCTGGCTTGGGGGGAGTCTGAGTGCTCTTTTTTAGCAGGCAGCCCTTCGAGCCTGGGGTTGCCAGCACTGTGTGTGACCTTGGTCACAGTGGGCTCTAGCTGCGGTGGTTTCCCCACCTGCTCAAATTGGACTCCTTGCTAAGTCTTTCAGGCCTGCCATGGGACAGGGCTTGGCAGGCCCTTGATTGTTTGTCATGGGGTCTTGAAGGGGCAGAGGGACAGCCAGGCCCTGTGCCAACTTGGGGCCCACGTTCCTCTCTCCAGCTCTGCAGGGCTCAGGCTCAGTGTGGCTTCTTTAAATGGGTCCCCTCCGGGGCCAGATCCTGGACGCACTCCTCACTGTGATCCTGCAGCTGTCGCTAGGGGAGGCCTGGTAGCAGGCCTCAAAGGCTGAGCTTTGGATAGCCTGGAGTCAGCAGGCCGGGCAAAGCTCACATCAGCCACAAGAAAAATAGCTGTCTGTGCGCAGGGTTCTCATGCTACAGTGAAAACAAGGCTGACTCTGACTCCTCCATTACTGCTGTCCTCCCTCCCCAACTTAACCCTACAAGGGAAACAAGGCTGACTCCTCGATTACGGCTGTTCCCCCTCCCCAATTTTTCTTTTCTTTTTTTTGTACTGGGGATTGAACCCAGGGGCACTCCACCACTGAGCCACATCCCCAGCCCTATTTTGTATTTTATTTAGAGATAGGGTCTCACTGAGTTGCTCAGGGCCTCACTAAGTTGCTGAGGCTGACTTTGAACTCGCGATCCTCCTGCCTCAGCCTCCCAGGTGCTGGGATTACAGGCATGCACCACCGCGCCCAGCCCCAATTTTTCTGGGGATAGAACCCAGGACCTCAGGTATGCCAGGCAAATATTCCATTACTGAGCCAGGAGCCCAGCTGCCCTATGGATGTTATTGTGCACTGATACTGGCAGCAGGGGCAGGGGTGGGGATGTCGAAATTAAGGGTAAAGCAAATGACAGCTGGGCGCCACCAACTGGATTGCCTCTGTAATCCCAGAGACTCAGAGGCTGAGATAGGAAGATCACAACTTTGAGGCCAGACTCAGCAATTTAGCAAGACCCTGTCTCAAAACAAAAAATAAAAAGGACTGGGGATGTGGCTCAATGGTAGCATGCCCCTGGGTTCAATCCCTAGTACTGCAAGAAAATCAGATAATAAAAAAAGGTGACAAAAGTAACAATAAGTGTCACAAAGAGTTGTGAGAATGTCAACGTCCTAATGCAAGTTCCCATAGCAGGAACTCTCCACTGCATGTATCTTTTCAAAAGCGCCACCATCCCAGGGCAGGGGAATATACAGCATCCCGGCCTCATGCCTTGAGGAGAACATACCACTGTCCCCATTTGGGATGCATCAACCCATTGTCAGAAGCTCTTGGTCTGCTCAGGCCTCTTTCCAACCAAGCAACCTGCCTGCAGTGCTTCTTTCCACCAGGAGGTGGCGAGAGCTTCTGTGTGAGTAGCCTGCTGGTCAGCTTTGGGAATTAGGAAGTAAATCAATATAAATCACCCCCTGAGATCTGGAAAGCCTGAGGGGGTGAGCTTGGGCCCCAGCAGTGGCTCTGCATCTATCCTCTGTCTCATCCTCAACGTTGCCCCCACTTTCCAGCTGGGAAAACCGAGGTGCGGAGACGTTAGGAAGCAGCTAGGAGGCAATAGGGCCAAGATTCCAACCAGAGGAGCTTATCTCCAGAGTGAGCCTGGAAGCACTTTCCTGTCATTGCTTGGGATTGGCACAGCCAACACCAGGGGCCGTCCTTCCCTCGGGCTGCCAGAGGCAGGAGGGAAAACAAGCATTCTGAAATTCCATTTCCAATGGTGCTTCTATCTCTGACCCCTAGGACCTCGCATATCAGCCAAGACAAGCCCTGTGGCGAATTTTATTAAGTTGTTCACTCTCTGAGTGACCAGAGGCTTAAGATTCAATCTCTTGGTCCTTATCTTCTCCGTTCTGTGCATTGAGGAGTCTAGGAGAACCTTCAGTTCCTTTGCTGCTTGGACGTGCAACATTTTTTGGGAAACTGTCTTCTTCTAGGACTCCCAAGCACAAGGTGAAGATGCTATGGATGTGCCTGGTCAGGCACACACACACACACACACACACACACACACACACAGTGTAGAATCTCCAGCAGCCACACAGATACACTATGGAACTGGGCAGGGTGTCAGAAAGTTTTGTACTTTGGTTGATTTTTTTTTTTCTTTTGCGGCACTGGATGGAACCTAGGTGCTCTATCATTGAGCTGTATCCCCAGCCCTTTTTATGTTTATAATATTTTGTTTTGAGACAAGATCTTGCTAAGTTGCCTGGGCTAGGCTTGAACTTGCAATCCTCCTGCCTCGGCCTCCACAGTCACTGGTATTATAGGCATGCACTGCCCCACCTGGCTGCATTTTATTTATTTATTTATTTATTTATTTATTTATTTATTTATTTATTTATTTATTTTTAATGACAGGGAACATTTCATAGGGTTTTGCAGACTAGAAGGGCTGTCAAAGGACTTTCCCAGTCTGTTGTGTGAGGTGCCCACATGTTTTCTTGTTCTCAAGCCTTGTCTTGAGCTGGGCTGGAACCTTTTTGAACACAGGATGTTTGAGTGTCTCTCTTATATTGACCCACACAATGCAGCCTTAAATAGGTGACCAATTTGCACCTGTGCATTGGTGGATAAGGATAAGGAGAGCCCAGGGGTGCTTCATGCTAACCTGATTTTTTGTTGTTGTTGTTGGATGCACTCACACATTCTCAGAACACCTCCATCAGCCACCATCTGGATCTGTCCCTCGGATCCCCCCTTAAACAGCTCCTCATTCACTCCGGTGTCTTCTGCGCTCAGGCTGCTCCTGGTCCCTCTGCTTTTCCTGTGTCTCTGCCAGCCCCCGCCCTTTTCAGTCTCAAGCACCAGGCTCCTATCTACTCCCTAAACTATGCCCTTTCTTACCCCCGCCTCTGGGTTTTCTTCTCCAGAGGAGAATCAGATGGAAACTTCCAAAAGCCTGCTGGAGAGGACTTGGGGCTGGAGGACTGGTCCCAGCACCTCAGGTGGAATGTGGTCCTGATTTGTAGACCTTACTCAGGGTGCTTCTGCTAGCCAGGAGACTAGGGGGACAGTCTGGTGTGCCCCTCTGCACAACTAGGTCCCCCTCCTTCACCTCCCCAGTCTTGAGGGTGGATGCTGGAGGAAATAAGCCACCGCCCTTCATCTTGATGGCTACACAGTGACACCTGGTGGATCATGGGCACCATCACATGAAGACCTCAGAACCCCTGCTGCCCGCCCCCACCCCAGGCTAAGCCCTTCCTTCCGGGATCTGAGCTTCCCCAGGCCCCGGACTGCAGCTGGCTCTATTCTCATGGGTGGCTAATCCTGCCACGCGCCTCAAAGCCCAGAGTGCAGGCGCTGGGGACCCCTGGGCAAGGAGATGAGTCTTGGAAGGATTCAATTCCCCCGTCAGCAAGGACTTTGGGGGCCTGCCCAGATCCTGAAGTCATGGTGCTTGGCCACTAGGGTTGGGTGAGGCTTCCAGGAAGGTCTGGAAGGGCCTGGGCCTGGGGGTGAGCCTTAGTTTATAGGCACAAAGCAGATTTTGCTGCCCTCCTCAGGGCCAGATTGGAACCCATGCAGGGCCTTTGCGTGGATTCACGTCCTTCCCCAGGGGACAGTCTGGGTCACCTAATTGCACACAATACCCCTGACAAGCCACAACGAACGAGAGACCTCAAGTGAGCTTGTCACCCACCTTCTGTTTCTCATGACATTACGTGGAAAAGGCCTCACAGCTACCTCATTTAAGGACTGTCCGCCCAGAGGGGGCACGGTAACAAGTCACTTGTGGACACTTGTGGACACTTGTGGTCACTTGTGGACATAAGCTGGAGAACCTGAGTTCCTTCCACAGAAGAGCTCTGACAGGTGTGGGGCTGGACTGACAGGTGGGGCTGGACTGTCCCCCGGGCCAGTCCTACTTGGTCTTTGGATAAGGGTGGGCAGTCTTCATGATCTCTTTGCTCCATCTCTCAGCATTAAGGTTTAGATGGCCAGGGTTTGCACTCTGATCTACTGTCTTACTGAGCACAGGAACACTTGGTTCCTTAACCTCTCTGTGCCCATTTCCCATTTGTCTGAAAGTTATAATGCTACTTAAGTCTCAGGGTTTTTGTGAAGATTCAGTGCTACATAGGAAGTGCTTGGAAAGTGCTCCTCCGTGGTCGCTGTTGACAGCTGTTGGCTAAGAATCATTCCCTCCCTCTCAGGAGCAAGCGCATGGGAGTCTACCTTCTGCTGGGCGTGGAGGTGTGTCTCAGCTTGGGGTCCCATAACAAAATGTCCTAGAAGGCTAGTTTAAATGACAGGTCTTTATTTTCAAGTTCTGGGGACTGGGAGCCAGCAGGCTAGGTTCAGGTTAGGGCCTATTCCTGGCTTGCAGATGGCGGCCTTCCACTGTGTGTCCGTGTGGCCTGGCCCTGGTAGGTGGGAGGGGAGAGCAGGCATATGCGTGGCATCAGGGAAAGGGAGCGGTCTCTTCCTCTTCTTGTAAGGCCACCAGTTCTTTCGGTAAGACCCCCACCCTATGACCTTGTTCAACCTTAATCACCTCCCACAGGTCCCATGGCCACATACAGTCACAGTGGGGGTTAAGGATTCAGCGTTTGAATCCTGGATGACACCATTCAGGAACACTGATCAGCACCCGGACGCTGCAGACATAGCAGCCATGAGGTGGAGACCCGGTCCCGGCTGGCCTCATGGCTGGGGCTAGGGTCCTCCAGCAGCAGCTTGAGGCGGTGAAGGGATGATTCCAAACGCTGCTCATCAACAGGACCTGTTGGGCTAAGTCTATCCCAGCCCCTGGGAGTCCCAGCGCCGAGGGCGCCAGCCTCCAGTGATGGTGACGGGGTAAGCATGGAGTGTGGAGCCCAGGCTGGTGTCTCCTACATCCAGAGGCCCGTCCCCTTCCACTCCCCAGCTCCTGGGGACAGCTTGCCGTGGGGTAGGCATCACAGATTCTGTTTCCGGTCTAATAAATCCCCCCGAACACAACTTCTGTCTTTCATACCCCAATGTGTGGTTTTTCTAACTGTCTCCCATAGGCTCATGTGCTAAAGGCTTGGTCCTTCCAGTCATTGGGGACTGAACTTGGAAGAGATGTTGGGACCTCAGTTTCTTCTTCCTCTCTTGGTTTTGTATGAGAATTTTGCCACTCCCTGCCCCCATAATGTGCTGGGCTGAAGCCTTCAAAACTGTGAGTCAAAATAAACCTTGCTATTTTTTTTTCTTTTTCTGGGGGGGTACTAGGGATAGAGCCCAGGTCCTGATGCATCTAGGCAAGTTCTACCACCTTACCACTGAGCTAGAGCCACAGCTCTAAACCATTTCTATTTAAAAGCTGATGATCTCAGGTGGTGTAACAGAAAACTGACGAGCACAACCGGATAGGTTTTTGACTGACTGCCCAGAACCAAGTCCATTAATGAACCCATTAACACAGGAGCATCCTCAACTGGGAAGCCCAGGCTACTTGTGAACCCAAGGGTGCTTAACCACTGAGCCCTTTTTATTTTATTTTAAATTTCGAGACAGGGTCTCCCTCAGTTGCTTAGGGCCTCCCTAAATTGCTGAGGCTGGCCTTGAATTTGTGATCCTCCTGCCTCAGCCTCCAGAATGGGCACCACATTCTGCTCAACCCTATGTTCTTGGAAGCAGGGGGGGCACCTTGACTGGCGCTGCATAGGTAGCACCAGGAGAGGAAGCAGTGTTCCCTGGGGATCGTGGAGGAAGGGGATGAGAAAGGATTCGAGTGCCAAGCCTGGGCTGCCACCGTGCTCTCAGAGTGATTTGCAGGAGGATGGCTGTCTTCACAGCAGGATGTTGCTGCAGGAATGCTCAAGCTCGTCCAAGTCCACCCCAACTCGCCTGACAAATGCCAGGGCCGAGGCCAAGGCCTTGCTCAAAGTCACCCTCCATCTCCTGCAGAGGCATGACATCACTCCTGGCTCCATCTCTAATTATTCCAGGCAAGAGCCAAGTGCGGTGGCCAAAGGGTTGTCTGAGAATTCCCTCTTCCCCGAGTGAACGAGCATCTCAGCAGAGAGCAGGGAAGGGCTGGGGAGGGGACTGCAGGAGGCTACTTTCTGAAGGCTCAGGGCATTGTCTCGGCCACTTCTTCCCTTGTCAGGGTCTGGGCCAGGAGTGCCCTCACCCTCCTCTGCCTGCTGAGGCCAGGGACACCGCCATGACGGTCAGGGCCGGAGGCTGACTCTGGCTGGGAGGTTGGCTGAGAACGCAGGAGGATTACGACACAGGAGGTGGGTCTCCACGTGTGGTCCCTGTGATTCATCGGAGGGGCTGAAAGGCACGCAGACCTCCTGGGCCGGAAATGGGCTTCGAGAAGCCCAGTGACTCCTGATCAACCCATGTGCTCAGCCCGAGCGGGCTGCCATCCTAGGAAGGCCATGCTTCCCACCATGGCCTCCTGCTTGCCCAGCCCTCGCCCTGGCCAGCCTTGCCCCTGCCCCTGCCCTCCCCGCAAAAACACAGCCCAGCCCTCCACATCAGGTTTGTTCTCTTCCAAAAATGAATGTTCAAGAAAAAAGGACAAAGCCTGGGGTGGGAATCTAACCTGCTCCTTATCCAGAGAATGTCACGGCTTGTGTTTTCATTTTCTTTTGGGGAAATCATACCTCTGTATTTTCTTCTATTTTTAAATTTATTATTATTATTATTATTATTATTATTATTTTTTTTATTTTTATTTGTATTACTGGTACTGGGAATTGAACCCAGGGCTGCTCGATCACTGAGCCACATCCCCAGCCCTTTTTCATATTTTATTTAGAGACAGGGTCTCACTGAGTTGCTTAGGGTCTTGCTAAGTTGCTGAGGCTGGCTTTGAACTTATGATCCTCCTGCCTCAGCCTCCCAAGCCACTGGATTACAGGTGTGTGCCACTGCACCCGGCTTATTATCTCTCTATCATCTGTCTATCTATCTATCTATCTATCTATCTATCTATCTAGCAGTATTGAGGATTGACCCCAAGGAAGTCTTACCATTCAACTTCATCCCCACTCTTTTTTATTTTTCTTTCAAGTCAGGGTTTTGCTAAGTTTATTTTATCTTTTACCAACCCATCAGCAACACACGCTGTTTTGGGGACTGCTTTTCCCTCCACCTAGCTAAATATCTTGAACATCTTTCCAGGCCATTCAATATTTTTCTACCAAGAAATGTCAGTGGCTGCCCAGGATTCTATAAATAAACCATTGTTTATCCAGCCGCTCCATTGATTGTGGACATTTTGTACTTCATTCCTGACCTTGTTTGAATCCTGGCTCTGCCACTAGATAGCTGTGTGATAACAAGAAGTCACTTCCGCTCTCTGAGCCCGGGTTTGCTGCTCTGTCTGCTTCAGCTTCAGGCCCCAGTGCCCTTGGGCATTGCTTTGAAGATTCCTGAGCTGGCGTTTGACGCAGCACTGGGCATGGTGCCTGGGTCATGTACCCCAAAGCGTCTTCTCAAGGTGACCTTGAGCGGCTTTTCTGCTGTACATCTCCCGCTGGTCCAGCAGTTCCTGGTTCATCTTGGCCACCCTGAAAGGTAGCCCCAGGGTCTTCCCATGACTGCTGTTCTCAGGGCACAAGTCTCATGCCAAATTCCCACAGGGTAGGAGTGAGAGCTTGTCCTGTACCCTGGACTAAGATGAGTAGGTCGGCTTCTCCCATGGCTGAGTTTGGGTTCAGATCAGATGTCTTAGGGCAGAGCCCTTGGGAATTCTCAGGATGTGAATTTCCTGGACCAGCAGGAATGGCTTCTTGCTCACCTCTTCAGAGATGGGGTGAAGGGCGGGGCACGGTGGCGCACGCCTGCAATCCCAGTGACTTGGGAGGCTGAGGCAGGAGGATCACAAGTTCAAAGCCAGCCTCAGCAACTAAGCGAGGCCCTAAGCAACTCAGTGAGAACCTGTCTCAAAATAAGACATAAAAAAAAAAAAATAGGGCTGGGGATGTGGCTCAGTGGTTAAGTGCCCCCAAGTTCAATCCCTGCTTCCAAAAACAAAACAAAACAAAAAACAAAGAGGGAGTGAAGATTCCCTCAGGTACCTGGGCACATGCCAAAGTGTGCGCCCGACCTTGACATCCAGAGATGTGGTCCTTCAGGACGGTGGCCCTGGTCCAGAGCCTCACACAGTGCTACAGGCCATCTTCCTGGAGCTTTCCCAGGTCTGATGGTGACCGCACTAAGCCAGTGAGGGGGGCAGTGTGTCCCAGCCAGGAGTCTCCTCGTCTCGCCACCAGTGTGACTCACCATGGCATCCATTTCTTTTCCTTTTTTTTCCTTTTTCTTTGTACCAGGGATTGAACAGAGGGGCACTCAACCACTGAGCCCCAGCCACAGCCCTGTTTTGTATTTTATTTAGAGACAGGTCTTGCTGAGTTGCTTAGAACCTCACTGAGTTGCCGAGGCTGGCTTTGACCTTGTGATCCTCCTGCCTCAGCCTCCTGAGCCACTGGGATTATAGGCGTGAGCCACCAAGCCCACACAGCTGCCACAGCATCCATTTCCGCTGCATGAGGAAAGGCTGAGGCTCAGATCTCTGATCCCAAAAGAGGCCTCTTGGCTCAGTTTCTGTTTCCAACAACTGGAATGCAGACCCCAGATGACCCCAAGTAGAAAATGCCTGTGGAGGACCTGAGTGCGCATGTGCACACAGCACATTATACCCTCCCACGCTCACTTAGGCACTTCAGCACGCCCACCCCCCACACACACATCCTCGCACACTGTGTGCGTGCACGCAAGCTTCCTGTGCACGTGCCAGGCAGCCTTTCATCTAACTCAGCTCATGTTTTGGCCATGATGTTCTGAGAAAAGAGAGGAGACTCTGGTTTAAGAGAGTCCAGGTGCCTGGCTACAGTACTTCTATTGCAATTATGACCCCAAAGGTAAGCTCTCAATCTTCCCTTCCCCTTGAGGGGTGGGGACAGTACTCGCTGCAAACAAGGAATGAGACAGAGGCCGCCAGCCTGCATGCATCTGCTTGTCTGCCCCATGCACATGGCTCCCGGTGGGTACAGAGTCTTCACTCCTCTTGACCTCCTTGGTAACTGTAGCATGTCAAAGTCCTGGCAAGAGTGGGGGACAGGCCATGGGACAGAGGCCGGTTTGGAGATGGCCCTTGCAGTGCTGAGAAAATCTCATCAGAAAAGGCTTAAACAGAACTAGGGATGCAGCTCAGCGCTGCCCCGAGTGCACAAGGCCTTAGGTCCCGTCCCCAGCACTGCAAAACACACAGCAAAACAGAAAGCAGAAAGGGAAGAAAAGGCATGAACACCCATCACCCTCTGCGGTGGCTTGAATGTGTCTCCCTGGTTTCATGTGTTGGGAACTAACCTGCGATGCCTCAGGGCTCAGAAGTGGGGCCTGTGAAGAGGTGTTCAGGTCCCGAGGCCTTGGCTCTAGGGAGTGGATTCAAGTCCACACAGCTGCAGCGGGTCAGTTATCTCCAGCTGGACCCCTGTTGCTCTCTGGCCGTGTGATGCCTTCTGCCATCTAGGACACAGCAAGAAGCCTTCACTAGAGTCAGCCCAGAATCTTACTTCTCAGCCTCTAGAACTGTAGGAAATAGATTTCTATTCTTTTTTTTTTTTTTTTGTATCAGGGATTGAGCCCAGGGACATTTAACCACTGAGCGACATCCCCAGCCCTTTTTGTATTTTATTTATAGACAGGGTCTCGCTGAGTTGCTTAGGGCCTTGATAAATTGCTGAAGCTGGCTTTGAACACATGATCCTCCTGCCTCAGCCTCCCGAGCTACTAGGATTAGGCATGCACTACCGCCGCCCAGCTCTCTATTCTCTATAAACTACCCAGTCTCATGTATTCTGTTACAGCATCACACAAGAGTCTAACTCATCCCCCAGGTCCCAAGCCTGTACAGAATCAATGTAGAAACCTTTAAGTCATAATTTTGTTTAGATTCTTTATATTTTCATTAGGTCTAGATCAAAACCTGAATCTCATTTAATTCAACACACTTAGTGGGAGCCTACCATGTGCCAGGCACTGCCAAGCGATGCTCAAGAGAAGGATAAAAGACCACTGTGCTCCTGTTTTCCCCAGGGATGCTCTGTCACTCTATGGACAAACATTCCCTCACCTGCTTCCTCACACAGGCCTGGTCAGCACCTCGCTGCGGCTTCTTGGGGAACATCCATCAGGGAGGCAGAGGGGCCAGAGAGCAGACCAGGTTGGAGGACCTGAGTCCTGAGTCTAACTCGATGACCTTTGTCACTCCTCAATTTGTTCATTTAAATGAAAGAAGACAGGGATAACAGACTTTGTCCTGCCTCCTTGCAGAGCAGAAGGTAGCCACAGAGGAGGCTGGGGGCTGCCCTGGGGCTGTGATGAGCACTGCATAAGGTGGGATTGCCCACTCTGCCAGGCCACCTGCCCTGGCAAACGCTGGGCTCTGCTGCTTACTGGCTGGCCTGGGCCCACTCGCTTCTGGTTTTTTGACTGCTTCTCAATCTCTCACTGCAGCCTAGTGGCTCTCACCTGGGATGATCTGTACCATGAGGATGTGTGGCAGCATCTGGAGACATTTTGGTTGGGGGGGGGTGCCACTGGCATGGAGTGGGTAGAGGCCAGGGAGGCTGCTCCTATGGCAAAGAATGAGCTGTCCTGGATGTCAATAGGGCTGAGGCTGAGGAATCCGAGGCAGCCCCTAGTCAAGCTTGCTACAACTGGTCCAAAAATAGAAATAACTGAGGTATAGAATCCAGCCCAGGGACCACTCTTAGGAGTCAAGTGTGTGAGTTTTGTGGTGCTGACTTGTATTTTCCGTTCTTTTTTGAAGGGGGTGGTACTGGGGTTTGGACCCCAGGGGCGATTCACCATTGAGTATTCACCATTGAGCCCGATCTCCAGATCTTTTCATTTTTTAAATTTTGAGACAGGTTCTCACTAAGTCGTCCAGGCTGGCCTTGAACTTGCGATCCTCCTGAGTAGCTGGGATTACAGGCACCAGCCACCACCCAGCTCTGACTTAGGTTTTTATTTATTTATTTTTTTTGCAGTGCTGGGGATTGAACCCACAGCCTTGTGCTTGCAAGGCAAGCACTTTACCAACTGAGCTATATCCCCAGCCCCTCTGGCTTAGGTTTGATTTGGACTCAGGGAGTGGATTTCTGTCTCAATGGCTCTGCCTGGCAGGGAGATGCCAGTGACAGGGGTGCTGGCCCTTTAAGAGGTGTGTCCACAAGCAAAGAACTGCCATTCTTCAGGGCTCTCTGGTGCCCCAAGGGTGTCTTCTTCCCTGATGGTTCGACCCTGGGTCACCCTGGGCTTTTTGCCTCTTCTATTTGGCCACGGGAGTCAGGCATCTTTGGCTTCTGCTTCTGTGTTCTGATTCCTGGCCATAGTTCATACTCCACTCCAGCCTGTGACTTGCCTTTGGTTTTGATTTTGTCCCCTGGGCCTCCTGGCTCCCACCCTGCAGCCAGGCACTCAGAACAATAGGCTTCTTTCCTCCTCCCGGGTTCTCTGCGGTGTCCTGCTGGGGACCTCTGGCCAAGCGAGGCTTACCATATTTGGCTTGGGAATGTACTGTGCACTGAGTAATGATGGGCCTGCACCCTGTTCTTGGCTCCAGCTTGCTCGTTCCAAATTTTTTAGGGCTCCTCTGCTTGTGAGTGATAGAAATACACACTCGCCGGGCTCAGCAAAACAGGAAACCTATTGGAAGGACCCCAGAGGTATCTCAAGAATTCCAGGGCAGAACTGTCACTGGGCTGGACTGCAGTCAGGGGTGGGGCACAGAAGGTCCTCCCTCCCCTCGCTCCTCTCCGCTTCCTGCCTCTCCCTCCCCAGCCTGCTCTAGGCTGTGCAGGACTTGGGATAGACAACATGCAGTGGGGTTCACAATTCCCCCATTCAAGGGCTGGAATCTATTGGTCCTGATTCAAAATTCCTGGGAAGGACTGCAGTTGTAAGATACACACAAAGCACTAGGTATCCATAGTGACATTTGTAATGGTGGCCAAGAGGGGACACTGAAGAATAGCTTGTGAAAGATGTAAGGGGAGAGCAGCTGTCTTCTGTTGTTGTTTTATTTTGTGTTGCTGGGGATGGAACCCAGGGGGGCTCCTCCACTGAGCTAACACCCCCAGTTCTTTTTATTTTATTTTGAGACAGAGACTTGCTAAGTTGCTCAGGCTGGCCTTGAGCTTGTGATCTGCCTGCCTCAGTCTCCCAAAGGTAACCTATCGACAGGTTCTGGGGACTAGGATATAGGTACCACATGGCCTGGGAACCCTGGTCTCCTCACCCTCTCACTCTCTTTCTTGCTGGAGGCAAAGTCACCTCTCTGATTGGATGGCCTGGCCACAGCAGGACATTCCTGGGGAACTGCAGAGGTGAAGCTCTGTGCAGCTGGGACTTCGCTTTTGGTGGCCCTGGAATAAACAGACCAAGCAGGCCTGCTGGATTTAGACTGCTGAGTACTGGAGTTAGAAGACAGTTTTACAGAACACGGTGTGATCTCGATTCCTTAACCTCTCTGTCCCTCGGTTTCCTCATCTGTGTGAGGGTTGTAAGGCCAGGTGCTCACTCCCTGGGTTCCAGGTTCTCCAGCTGTGATTGAAGGATTCCTGAAGCTCCTGCATGAGGAAAGCTGGAGGCCTGGCCAGTTCGGTATTGGTTCTGCCTTCACGAGGTTGACCCAGTGAGCAGGGCCCCGCTTAGTCCCTTCCACCTGTTCTCCTAAGGGGATGAGGGGGAGGGGAGGGTCCCCATACCTGGCACAATTATGGGCTCCCAAGATCCCCCAGGCGGTTATCTAGGCTGCAAGAAGGAAGCCCAGCACCCAGAGCAGAGAGGCAAAGGGCCCATTGTCCTCCACACTGGGGAGACACAATAGGGCTCTGTGCTACATCCTGGGGCTGCAGAGCCCGGGAGCAGGTCCAGGAGGAAAGGACTAGAAACATGTCACATGAGCAACTACCGGAAGCAAGAGAAGAATCAGCATTTGTTGAGTGTCCAAAATGTCTGGGCACAGTGCACAGAGGGGCTCTGATCTCCCAGAAGCCCTCAGGAGTTGCACATCTATCCTCATTAGACACGTGTGCAAACTCCCAAGGTCACACAGGTATGGAGGCGAGGCTGCACTTGGAGCAATTCAGCCCGGCAGTTCCTTGCTGACCAGGGCCCTCCAGCTTTTCTTTCCCAGTAGCACCATGGGTTTATTTGAGACAGCAGCGTATCCAGATTTGAACAAATTTTTATTTTATTTTTTTATTTTTATTTTTTTGTGGAACCAGGGATTGAACTCAGGGACACTCAGCCACTGAGCCACATCCCCAGCCCTATTTTGCATTTTTATTTAGAGACAGAGTTTCACTGAGTTGCTTAGGGCCTCCCTAAGTTGCTGAGGCTGGCTTTGAACTCGTGATCCTCCTGCCTCAGCCTCCCGAGTCGCTTGGTTTACAGGCGTGCGCCATCACACCCAGCTGAACAAATTTTTAAAAAAACATAAAAACATAAAAGATGGCCTAGCCGGGCAGGGTGGCGCACACCTGTAATCCCAGCACTTGGGAGGCTGAGGCAGGAGGATTCTGAGTTCAAAGCCAGCCTCAGCAACTGAGTGAGGCCCTAAGCAACTCAGTGAGACCCTGTCTCTAAATAAAATA
>JAJEJO010053220.1:1789-21423 GCA_020662805.1 Glaucomys volans | reverse complement strand
AGAACTCCAGGATGTGTGCAGGAGGGCTTTAAGTCATGTGCAGGAGGACTCTAGGACGTGTGTAGGAGGACTGTAGGTCGTGTGTAGGAGAACTCTAGGATGTGTGTAGGAGGGTTTTAAGTCATGTGCAGGAGGCCTCTAGGGCGTGTGTTGGAGGGCTCTAGGTTGTTTTCAGAAGGGCTGTATGACGTGTGCAGGAGGGCTCTGCAACATGTGTAGGAGGGCTGAAAGAGGTGTGGACGAGGTCTATAGCACGTGTGTAGGAGTGCTCTAATATGTGTTTAGGATGGATCTAAGAAGTGTGTAGGAGGGCTCTAAAACATGTGTAGGAGGGCTGTATGACATGTGAATGAGAGCTCTACAATGTGTTGAGGAGGGCTCTGGGACATGTGCAGGAGGTCTGTAAGACGTGTGTAGTAGGGCTGTAGTATGTGTTCCGGAGGGCTCTAGTGCATGTGCAAGACTGCTGTAGGATGTGTGCAGAAAGACTGTAAGACATGTGAAGGAGGGCTGTACGAAGTGTGTCAGAGTGCTCTAGGATGTGTGTAGGAGGGCTCTAGGATGTCTGTAGGGGGCTCAGCAATGGGTGAAGGAGGTCTGTAGGGCGTGTGCAGGAGGTCTGTAGGACATGTTCAGGAGGGTTGTAGGACGTGTGCAGGACAACTCTAGGACATGTGTAGGAGTGCTCCAGGATGTGTGTAGGAGGGTTCTAGGACATGTGTAGGAGGGCTGCAGGACTTGTGAATTAAGGCTCTAGGACGTGTGCAGGAGGGATGTAGGATGGGTGAAGGAGGGCTCTAGGAGGTGTGTAGGAGTGCTCCAGGACATGTGTAGGAGGGTTCTAGGAGGTGTGTAGGAGGGCTCTAGGACGTGTTAAGGAGGTCTGTAGGACGTGTGAAGTAGGGCTGTAGGACATGTGCAGGAGGGCTGTAGTACATATGCAAGAGTGCTGTAGGATATGTGCAGAAAGACTGTAGGACGTAGGAAGGAGGGCTCTAGGACATGTGTAGGAGGGCTTAGGGATGTGTGTAGGAGGTCTCTGGGACGTGTATAGGAGGGCTGTAGGACGTGTGCAGGAGGTCTGTAGGACATGTGCAGGAGGGGTCTAGGATGTATGTAGGAGTGCTCCAGGATGTATGTAGGAGGGCTCTAGGATGTGTGTAGGAGATTCTAGGTCATGCATAGGAGGGCTGCAGGACTTGTGAATTAAGGATCTAGGCGTGTGCAGGAGGGATGTAGGACGGGTGAAAGAGGGCTCTAGCATGTGTGTAGTAGGGCTTTATGACATGTGCAGGAGGACTTTAGGGCCTGTGTAGGAGGGCTCTTGGTTGTGTGCAGGAGGATCTAGGTCGTGTGCAGGAGGCTGTAGGACGTGTGAAGGAGGGCTCTAGGACATGTGTAGGAGGGCTCTAGCACATGTGTAGGAGGGCTCAAAGACATGTGTAGGAGGGTTGTAGGACTTTTGGAGGCCTGAAGGATGTGTGAAGTAGGACTCTAGGACGTGTGCAGGAGGGTTGTAGGACGTGTGAAAGAGGGCTCTAGTTGTTCTGAAGGAGGGCTCAAAGATGTGAGAAGGAGATACGAGTGTTTTGTGCAGGCGGAATGTAGGATGTGTGCATGAGGGGTGTAGAACGTGTGTAGGAGGGCTTTAGGACGTGTGTAGGAGGGTTGTAGGACTTTGCAGGAGGATGGAGGATGTGTGAAGGAGGGCTCTAGGACGTGTGGAGGAGGGCTCTGTGATGAGTGCAGGAGGGATCTAGGACGTTTGCAGGATGGATGTAAAACGTGTACAGGAGGGCTCTAGGAAGTGTGTTGGAGGGCTCTGGGACGTGTGTAGGAGAGCTGTACGTAGCGTAAATGAGGGCTCAAAGATGTGTGCAAGAGGTCTGTGTGAATTGTACAGGAGGACTCTAGGATGTGTGAAGGAGGGCTCAAGGGTTGTGCAGGAGGGCTCTATGATGAGCGCAGGAGGGCTGTTGGAAGTGTGCATGAGGGCTCTATGACATGTGTAGGAGGGCCCTAGGATGTATGTAGGAGGGCTCTAATACATGATTAGGAGGGATCTAAGACATGTGTAGGAGGGCTCTAGGACAAATTTAGAAGGGTTGAAGGATATGTGAAGGAGGGCTGTAGGACGTGTGAAGGAGGGCTCTAGGATGAGTGCAGGAGGCTGTAGGACATTTGAAGGAGGGCTGTAGTATGTGTGCATGAGTGCTGTAGGACCTGTGTAGGAGGGCCATAGGATGTGTGTACGAGGGCTTTAGGACATGTGAGGGAAGGCTATAGGACGTGTGTAGGAGAGCTCTAGGACGTTTTTGGGAGGGCTATAGGACGTGTGTAGAAGGGCTTTCTGACGTGTATAGAAGGAATGTAGGACGTGTCAAGTAGGGCTCTAGTTTGTGTGCAAGAGGGCTTTAAGACGTGTGCAAGAGGGTTTTAAGACATGTGTAGGAGGGCTCTGGGACGTGAGTAGGAGGGCTGCAGGACTTGTGAATTATGGCTCTAGGATGTGTGCAGGAGGTATGTAGGACGGGTGAAGGAGGGCTCTAGCTTGTGTGTGTGAGGGGTTTAGGACATGTGTAGGAGGAATCTTGGCTGTGTGTTCGAGGATCTACGATGTGTGCTGGAGGGCTGTAGGACGTGTGAAGGAGAGCTCTAGGATTTGTGTAGGAGTGCTCCAGGACATGTGCAGGTGGGCTCTAGGTCTCGGGCAGGAGTGCTGTAGGACATGTGAAGGAGGGCTCTAGCACCTGTGTACGAGGGTTTTATGACATGTGCGGGAGGGAACTAGGATCTGTGTAGGAGGGCTCTATGATGTTTGCAAAAGGTCTGTCAGACATGTTAAGGATGGCTCTAGGACGTGTTTAGGAGGGCTCCCTGATGTGTGCAGGAGGTCTCTAGTACCTTTGCAGGAGGGTTGTAGGACATGTGCAGGAGGGCTCTAGGACGTGTGTAGGAGGGTCTAGGACATGCGTAGGAGGGCTGCTGGACTTGTGAATTAAGGATCTAGGACATGTGCAGGAGGGATGTTGGACGGGTGAAAGAGGGCTCTAGCATGTGTGTAGTAGGGCTTTATGACATGTGCAGGAGGACTCTAGGACCTGTGTAGGAGGGCTCTTGGTTGTGTGTAGGTGGATCTAGGTCGTGTGCAGGAGGCTGTAGGATGTGTGAAGGAGGGCTCTCGGACATGTGAAGGAGGGCTCTAGGACGTGTGTAGGAGGGCTCTGGGACAAGTGTAGGAGGGCTGTAGGACTTTTGAAGGAGGGCTGAAGGACGTGTGAAGTAGGACTCTAGGACGTGTGCAGGAGGGTTGTAGGACGTGTAAAAGAGGGCTCTAGGTCTTGTGAATGAGGACTCAAAGATATGAGCAGGAGGTATGAGTGTTTGTGCAGGCGGGATATAGGACGAGTGCATGAGGGCTGTAGAACGTGTGTAGGAGGGCTTTAGGAAGTGTGTAAGAGGGTTGTAGGACCTTTGCAGGAGGGTGGAGTATGTGTGAAAGACAGCTCTAGGACGTACGTAGGAGGGCTGCAGGACTTGTGAATTAAGGCTCTAGATTGTGTGTATAGGAGGCCTGCAGGACTCGTGAATTAAGGTTCTAGGATGTGTGCAGGAGGGATGTAGGACGGGTGAAGGAGGGCTCTAGCACATGTGTACAAGGGGTTTATGACATGTGCAGGAGGACTCTAGGACATGTCTCGGAGGGCTCTTGGTTGTGTGTAGGAGGATCTAGGATGTGTGCTGGAGGGCTGTAGGACATGTGAAGGAGAGCTCTAGGATGTGTGTAAGAGTGCTCCAGGACATGTGCAGGAGGGCTCAGGGACATGTGTAGGAGGGCTGTAGGACTTTTGAAGGAGGGCTGAAGGACGTGTGAAGTAGGATTCTAGGACATGTGCAGAAGGGTTGTAGGACGTGTGAAAGAGGGCTCTAGGTCTTGTGAAGGAGGTCTCAAAGATGTGAGAAAGAGGTATGAGTGTTTTGTGCAGGCGGGATGTAGGACGTGTGCATGAGGGCTGTAGGACGTGTGTAGGAAGGCTTTAGGATGTGTGTAGGAGTTTGTAGGACCTTTGCAGGAGGGTGGAGGATGTGTGAAGGAGGGCTCTAGGGCGTGTGGAGGAGGGCTCTGTGACGTGTGCAGGAGAAATCTAGGACATTTGCAGAATGGTGTAAAACGTGTACAGGAGGGCTCTAGGAAATGTGTTGGAGGGCTCTGGGATGTGTGTAGGAGGGCTGTAGGTAGCGTAAATGAGGCCTCAAGGATGTGTGCAAGTGGTCTGTGTGAATTGTACAGGAGGGGTGTAGGTTGTGAGAAGGAGGGCTCAAGGGTTGTGCAGGAGGGCTCTATGATGAGTGCAGGAGGGCGGTTGGAAGTGTGCATGAGGGCTCTATGACGTGTGTAGGAGGGCTCTAGGATGTATGTAGGAGGGCCCTATTACGTGATTAGGAGGCATCTAAGACATGTGTAGGAGGGCTCTAGGACAAATTTAGAAGGGTTGAAGGATATGTGAAGGAGGGCTGTAGGATGTGTGAAGGAGGGCTCTAGCATGAGTGCAGGAGGCTGTAGGATATTTGAAGGAGGGCTGTAGTATGTGTGCATGAGTGCTGTAGGACCTGTGTAGGAGGGCCATAGGACGTGTGTAGGATGGCTTTAGGACATGTGAGGGAGGGCTATAGGACGTGTGTAGGAGGGCTCTAGGACATTTTTGGGAAGGCTATAGGACATGTGTAGGAGGGCTTTCTGATGTGTATAGAAGGAATATAGTACATGTCAAGGAGGGCTCTAGGTTGTGTGCAAGAGGGCTTTAAGACATGTGCAAGAGGGCTTTAAGATGTGTGCAGGAGGGCTGTCGAACGTGCGTAGGAGGGCTGCAAGACTTGTGAATTGTGGCTGTAGGATGTGTACAGGAGGGATGTAGGATGGGTGAAGGAGGGCTCTACCTTGTGTGTATGAGGGGTTTAGGACATGTGTAGGAGGGCTCTTGGCTGTGTGTAGAAGGATCTAGGATGTGTGCTGGAGGGCTGTAGGACGTGTGAAGGAGGGCTCTAGCACCTGTGTATGAGGGCTTTATGACATGTGCAGGATGGATCTAGGATCTGTGTAGGAGGGCTCTAGGATGTGTGTAGGAGTGATCTAGGATGTTTGCAGAAGGGCTGTCAGACATGTTAAGGATGGCTCTAGACTTGTTTAGGAGGGCTCTCTGATGTGTGCAGGAGGTCTCTAGTACCTTTGCAGGAGGGTTGTAGGACATGTGCAGGAGGGCTCTAGGACGTGTGTAGGAGGACTCTAGGACGTGTTTAGGAGGGCTGTAGGTCTCGTGAAGGAGGGATGTAGGAAGTCTGCAGGAGGTCTCTAGGACATGTGCAGGATGGCTGTAGGACGTGTGAAGGAGGGCTCTCTGATGTGTGCAGGAGGGTTTTAGTACCTTTGCAGGAGGGTTGTAGGACATGTGCAGGAGGGCTCTAGGACGTGTGTAGGAGGGTCTAGGACATGCGTAGGAGGGCTGCAGGACTTGTGAATTAAAGATCTAGGATGTGTGCAGGAGGGATGTTGGACGGGTGAAAGAGGGCTCTAGCATGTGTGTAGTAGGGCTTTATGACATGTGCAGGAGGACTCTAGGACCTGTGTAGGAGGGCTCTTTTTTGGGTGTAGGTGGATCTAGGACGTGTGCAGGAGGCTGTAGGACGTGTGAAGGACTTCTCTAGGACGTGTGTAGGAGGGCTCTGGGTCATGTGTAGGAGGTCTGTAGGACTTTTGAAGGAGGGCTGAAGGACGTCTGAAGTAGGACTCTAGGACGTGTGCAGGAGGGTTGTAGGATGTGTGAAAGAGGGCTCTACGTCTTGTGAATGAGGACTCAAAGATATGAGCAGGAGGTATGAGTGTTTTGTGCAGGCGGGATGTAGGACGTGTGCATGCGGGCTGTAGGATGTGTGTAGGAGGGCTTTAGGACGTGTGTAAGAGGTTTGTAGGACCTTTGCAGGAGGGTGGAGGATGTGTGAAGGAGGGCTCTAAGACGTGCCTTGGAGGGCTGCAGGACTTGTGAATTAAGGCTCTAGGATGTGTGCAGGAGGGAGGTAGGACGGATGAAGGAGGGCTCTAGCATGTGTGTACAAGGGGTTTATACATGTGCAGGAGGACTCTAGGACATGCGTAGGAGGGCTCTTGGTTGTGTGTAGGAGGATCTAGGGTGTGTGCTGGTAGGCTGTAGAACGTGTGAAGGAGAGCTCTAGGAGGTGTGTAGGAGTGCTCCACGACATGTGCAGGAGGGCTCTAGGTCGTGTGCAGGAGAACTGTAGGACGTGTGAAGGAGGGCTCTAGCACGTGTGTACAAGGGCTTTATGACATGTGCTGGTGGGATCTAGGATCTGTGTAGGCGGGCTCTAGGATATGTGTATGAGGGATCTAGGATGTTTTCAGGTCTGTCAGACATGTTAAGGATGGCTCTAGGACATGTTTAGGAGGGCTCACTGATGTGTGCAGGAGGTCTCTAGTACCTTTGCAGGAGGGTTGTAGGACATGTGCAGGATGGCTGTAGGACGTGTGATGGAGGGCTCTCTGATGTGTGCAGGAGGGCTCTAGGCCTTTGCAGGAGGGCTCTAGGACGTGTGTAGGAGGGCTCTAGGATGTGTGTAGGAGGGCTGTAGGACTTGTGAAGGAGGGCTGTAGGACGAGTGCAGGAGGGCTCTAGGACATGTGTAGGAGGTTTCTTGGATGTGTGTGAGAGATCTAGGACGTGTGCAGGAAAGTTGTATGACGTGTGAAGGAGTGCTCTAGGACGTGTGCAGGAGGTCTCTGTGACATGTGCAGGAGGGCTGAAAGAGGTGTGTACGAGGTCTGTAGCACGTGTGTAGGAGTGTTCTAATATGTTTTTAGGATGGATCTAAGAAATGTGTAGGAGGGCTCTAAAACGTGTGTTGGAGGGCTGTAAGACATGTGAATGAGAGCTCTAAGATGTGTTGAGGAGGGCTCTGTGACATTTGCATTAGGTCTGTAGGAAGTGTGAAGTAGGGTGGTAGGATGTGTGCCGGAGGGCTGTAGTACATGTGCAAGAGTGCTGTAGGATGTGTGCAGAAAGACTGTAGGACGTGTGAAGGAGGGCTCTAGGACATGTGTAGGAGGATTCTAGGATGTGTGTAGGAGGGCTCAGAAACGTGTGAAGGAGGGCTGTAGGGCGTGTGCAGGAGGTCTGTAGGACATGTGCAGGAGAGTTGTAGGACATGTGCAGGAGAGCTCTAGTACATGTGTAGGAGTGCTCCAGGATGTGTGTAGGAGGGCTCTAGGATGTGTGTAGGAGGGTTCTAAGACGTGTGTAGAAGGGCAGCAGGACTTGTGAATTAAGGCTCTAGGTTGTGTGCAGGAGGGATATAGGATGGGTGAAGGAGGGCTCTAGCAGGTGTGTAGTAGTGCTCCAGAACATGTGTAGGAGGGTTCAGGGACGTGTATAGGAGGGCTGTAGGACGTGTGCAGGAGGTCTGTAGGTCGTGTACAGGAGGGCTGTAGTACGTGTGCAAGAGTGCTGTAGGATATGTGCAGAAAGACTGTGGGACATGTGAAGGAGGGCTCTAGGACGTATGTAGGTGGGCTCAGGGACGTGTGTAGGATGGCTCAGGGATGTGTGTAGGAGGGCTGTACGACTTGTGAAAGAGGGCTGTAGGACGTGTGCAGGAGGTCTCTAGGACGTGCATAGGAGGGTTCTTGGATGTGTGTGAGAGGATCTAGGACGTGTGCAGGAGGGCTGTAGGACTTGTGAAGGAGGGATCTAGAATGTGTGTAGGAGGGCTGCAGGACTTGTGAATTAAGGCTATAGGACATGTGCAGAAGGGATGTAAGACGTGTGAAGGAGAGCTGCATTACGTGTGCAGGAGATCACTAGGATGTGTGTGGGAGGGCTCTAATACGTGTTTAGGAGGGATCTAGGAAGTGTGTAGGAGAGCTCAATTACATGTGTACCAGGGCTGTAGGATTTGTGAAGGAGGGCTCAAGGACGTGTGCTAGACGACTGTAGGTCGTGTGCAGGAGAACTCTAGGATGTGTGCAGGAGAGCTTTTTGTCATGTGCAGGAGGGCTCTAGGACGTGTGTAGGAGGGCTCTAGGTCGTTTGTAGAAGGGCTCTGTGATGTGTGCACGATGGCTCTTTACATGTGCACTAGGTTTGAAAGAGGTGTGTACGAGGTCTGTAGCACGTGTGTAGGAGTGCTCTAGTATGTGTTTAGGAGGGATCTAAGATGTGTGTAGTAGGGCGCTAAAACGTGTGTAGGACAGCTGTACGACATGTGAATGAGAGCTCTACGATGTGTTGAGGAGAGCTCTGGGACATGTGCAGGAGGTCTGTAGGACGAGTGCAGGAGGGCTCTAAAACATGTGCAGGAGGGGTCTAGGACGTGTGTAGGATTGCTCCAGGATGTATGTAGGAGAGCTCTAGGACGTGTGTAGGAGGGTCTAGGACATGCATAGGAGGGCTGCAGGACTTATGAATTAAGGATCTAGAACGTGTGCAGGAGGGATGTAGGACGGGTGAAAGAGGGCTCTAGATGTGTGTACGTGGGCTTTATGACATATACAGGAGGACGCTAGGACCTGTGTAGGAGTGCTCTTGGTTGTGTGTAGGAGGATCTAGGATGTGTGCAGGAGGGCTGTACGACTTGTGAAGGAGGGCTCTAGGACATGTGTGGTAGGGCTCTAGGTCCTGTGTAGGAGGACTCTGGGATATGGTTAGGAGGGCTGTAGGACTTTTGAAGGAGGGCTGAAGGACGTGTGAAGTAGGACTCTAGGACATGTGCAGGAGGGTTGTAGGACGTGTGAAAGAGGGCTCTAGGTCTTGTGAAGGAGGGCTCAAAGATGTGAGCAGGAGGTATGTGTGTATTGTGCAGGTGGGAAGTAGGACGTGTGCATGAGGGCTGTAGGATGTGTGTAGGAGGGCTTTAGGACGTGTGTAGGAGGGTTGTAGGACCTTTGCAGGAGAGTGGAGGATGTGTGAAGGAGGGTTCTAGGATGTGTGGAGGAGGGCTTTATGACGTGTATAGGAGGAATGTAGGACATGTCAAGTAGGGCTCTAGGTTGTTTGCAAGAGGGCTTTAAGACGTGTGCAAGAGGGTTTTAAGACGTGTGCAGGGGGCTCTAGGATGTGTGTAGGAGGGCTCAGGGACGTGTATAGGAGGACTATAGGATGTGTGCAGGAGGTCTGTAGGATGTGCAGGAGGGCTGTAGGCCATGTGCAGGAGGGGTCTCGGATGTGTGTAGGTGTGCTCCAGGACGTATGTAGGAGGGCTCTAGGACGTGTGTAGGAGGGTCTAGGACATGTGTATGAGGGCTGCAGGACTTGTGAATTAAGGATCTAGGACATGTGCAGGAGGGATGTAGGACGGGTGAAAGAGGGCTCTAGCATGTGTGTACGAGGGCTTTATGACATGTGCAGGAGGACTCTAGGGCCTGTGTAGGAGGGCTCTTGGTTGTGTGTAGGAGGATCTAGGACGTGTGCAGGAGGCTGTAGGATGTGTAATGGAGGGCTCTAGGTCATGTGTAGGAGGGCTCTAGGACGTGTGTAGGAGGGCTGTAGGACTTTTGAAGGAGGGCTGAAGGACGTGTGAAGTAGGACTCTAGGACGTGTGCAGGAGGGTTATAGGACGTGTGAAAGAGGGCTCTAGGTCTTGTGAAGGAGGACTCAAAGATGTGAGCAGGAGGTATGTGTGAATTGTGCAGGCGGGATGTAGAACGTGTGCCTGAGGGCTGTAGGACATGTTTAGGAGGGCTTTAGGACATGTGTAGGAGGGTTGTAGGACCATTGCAGGAGGGTTGAGGATGTGCAAAGGAGGGCTCTAGGACGTGTGGAGGAGTGCTCTGTGACGTGTGTAGGAGGGATCTAGGATATTTGCAGGATGGCTGTAAAATGTGTGCAGGAGGGCTCTAGGAAGTGGGTTGGAGGGCTCTAGGACATGTGTAGGAGGGCTCTAGGACATGTGTAGTAGGGCTCTGGGACATGTGTAGGAGGGCTGTAGGACGTGTGAAGGAGAGCTCTATGATGTGTGTAGGAGTGCTCCAGGACATTTGCAGGAGAGCTCTAAGTCGTGTGCAGGAGGGCTGTAGGACATGTGAAGGAGGGCCCTAGCACGTATGTACGAGGGCTTTATGACATGTGCGGTAGGGATCTAGGATCTGTGTAGGAGGGCTCTAGGATGTGTGTAGAAGGGATCTAGGATGATTGCAGAAGGGCTGTCAGACATGTTAAGGATGGCTCTAGGACGTGTTTAGGAGGGCTCTCTGATGTGTGCAGGAAGTCTCTAGC
This sequence comes from Glaucomys volans, assembly GCA_020662805.1. Taxonomy (NCBI): domain Eukaryota; kingdom Metazoa; phylum Chordata; class Mammalia; order Rodentia; family Sciuridae; genus Glaucomys; species Glaucomys volans. The sequence goes on along the minus strand of JAJEJO010053220.1, from coordinate 11,143 downwards.
ACCTTTGCAGGAGGGTTGTAGGACATGTACAGGAGGGCTCTAGGATGTGTGTAGGAGGGCTCTACGATGTGTGTAGGAGAGCTCAGAGATGTGTGGTGGGCTGTAGGGCGTGTGCAGGAGGTCTGTAGTACATGTGCAGGAGGGTTGTAGGACGTGTGTAGGAGAGCTCTAGGACGTGTGTAGGAGTCCTCCAGGATGTGTGTAGGAGGGCTCTAGGATGTGTGTTGGAGGGTTCTAGGATATGCGTAGGAGGGCTGGAGGTCTTGTGAATTAAGGCTCTAGGATATGTGCAGGAGGGATGTAGGACGGGTGAAGGAGGGCTCTAGCATATGTGTATGAGTTGTTTATGACATGTGCAGGAGGACTCTAGGACATGTGTAGCAGGGCTCTTGGTTGTGTGTGGGAGGATCTAGGATGTGTTCTTGGGGGCTGTAAGATGTGTGAATGAGAGCTCTAGGATGTGTGTAGGCGTGCTCCAGGACATGTGCAGGAGGGCTCTAGGTTGTGTGCATGAGGGCTGTAGGACGTGTTAAGGAGTGCTCTACCACGTGTGTACCAGGTCCTTAGGACATGTGCTGGAGGGATCTATGATCTGTGTAGGAGGGCTCTAGGATGTGTAAGGAGGGATCTAGGATGTTTGCAGAAGGTCTGTCAGACATGTTAAGGATGGCTCTAGGATGTGTTTGGAGGGCTCTCTAATGTGTGCAGGTGGTCTCTAGTACCTTTGCAGGAGGGTTGTAGGACATGTGCAGGAGGGCTCTAGGACGTCTGTAGGAGGACTCTAGGATGTGTGTAGGAGGGCTCTAGGACGTGTGTAGTAGGGCTGTAGGACTTGTGAAGGAGGTCTGTAGGACGTGTGCAGGAGGTCTCTAGGACGTATGCAAGATGGCTGTAGGATGTGTGAAAGAGGGCTCTCTGATGTGTGCAGGATGGCTCTAGAACCTTTGCAGGAGGGTTGTAGGACATGTGCAGGAGGGCTCTAGGACGTGTGTAGGAGGGCTCTAGGCCATGTGTAGGAGGACTCTAAGACGAGTGTAGGAGGGCTCTAGGACGTGTTAAGGAGGTCTGTAGGATGTGTGAAGTAGGGCTGTAGGACGTGTGCAGGAGGTCTGTAGGACATATGCAGGAAGGTTGTAGGACCTGTGCAGGAGATCTCTAGGACGTGTGTAGGAGTGCTCCAAGATGTGTGTAGGAGGGCTCTAGGATGGGTGTACGAGGGTTCTAGGACGTGTGTAGGAGGGCTGCAGACTTTTAACTAAGTCTCTCGGACGTGTGCAGGAGTGATTTAGGACGGGTGAAGGAGGGCTCTAGGAGGTATGAAGGAGTGCTCCAGGACATGTGTAGGGGGGCTCTAGGAGGTGTGTAGGAGGGCTCAGGGACGTGTTAAGGAGGTCTGTAAGACGTGTGAAGTAGGGCTGTACGACATGTGCAGGAGGGCTGTAGTACATGTGCAAGAGTGCTGTAGGATGTGTGCAGAAAGACTGTAGGATGTGTGAAGGAGGGCTCTAGGACGTGTGTAGGAGGGCTCAGGGATGTGTATAGGAGGGCTGTAGGACGTGTGCAGGAGGTCTGTAGGATGTTTGCAGGAGGTCTGTAGGACGTGTGCAGGAAGAGTCTAGGATATGTGTAGGAGTGCTCCAGGATGTATGTAGGAGGGCTCTAGGACGTGTGTAGGAGGGTCTAGGACATGCGTAGGAGGGCTGTAGGACTTGTGAATTAAGGATCTAGGACGTGTGCAGGAGGGATGTAGGACAGGTGAAAGAGGGCTCTAGCATGTGTGTACGAGGGCTTTATGACATGTGCAGGAGGACTCTAGGACCTGTGTAGGAGGTCTCTTGGTTGTGTTTAGGAGGATCTAGGATGTGTGGAGGAGGGCTGTAGGACGTGTGAAGGAGGGCTCTAGGACATGTGAAGGAGGGCTCTGGGACATGTGTAGGAGGGCTGTAGGACTTTTGAAGGAGGGCTGAAGGACGTGTGAAGTAGGACTCTAGGACGTGTACAGGAGGGTTGTAGGACGTGTGAAAGAGTGCTCTATGTCTTGTGAAGTAGGGCTCAAAGATGTGAGCAGGAGGTATTTGTGAATTGTGCAGGCGGGATGTAGGACGTGTGCATGAGGGCTGTAGGACGTGTGTAGGAGGGCTTTAGGATGTGTGTAGGAGTTTGTAGGACCTTTGCAGGAGGGTGGAGGATGTGTGAACGAGGGCTCTAGGGCGTGTGGAGGAGGGCTCTGTGACTTTACAGGAAGGATCTAGGACGTTTGCAGGATGGCTGTAGAACGTGTGCAGGAGGGCTCTAGGAAGTGTGTTGGAGGGCTCTGGGATGTGTGTAGGAGGGCTGTAGGTAGCATGAATGAGTGCTCAAAGATGTGTGCAAGAGGTCTGTGTGAATTGTACAGGAGGACTCTAGGATGTGTGAAGGAGGGCTCAAGGGTTGTGTAGGAGGGCTCTATGATGAGCGCAGGAGGGCTGTTGGAAGTGTGCATGAGGGCTCTATGACATGTGTAGGAGGTCTCTAGGACGTATGTAGGAGGGCTCTACTTCATGATTAGTAGGGATCTAGGACATGTGTAGGAGGGCTCTAGGACAAATTTAGAAGGGTTGAAGAATATGTGAAGGAGGGCTGTAGGATCTGTGAAGGAGGGCTCTAGGACGAGTGCAGGAGGCTGTAGGACATTTGAAGGAGGGCTGCAGTATTTGTGCAGGTCTGTAGGACCTGTGTAGGAGGGCTTTAGGACGTGTGTGGGAGGGCTACAGGACGTGTTTAGGAGGGCTCTAGGACGTGTGTGGGAGGGCTATAGGATGTGTGTAGGAGGGCTTTATGACGTGTATAGGAGGAATGTAGGACGTGTCAAGTAGGGCTCTAGGTCGTGTGCAAGAGGGCTTTAAGACATGTTCAAGAGGGCTTTAAGACATGTGCAGGTAGGCTGTAGAACGTGTACAGGAGGGCTGTAGAACGTGTGCAGGAGGGCTGTAGAACGTGTGCAGGAGGGCTGTTGGACGTTTGTAGGAGGTCTGTAGGACATGTGTAGAAAGGCTCTAGGATGTGTGTAGGAGGCCTGTAGGACATTTGCAATGTGGCTGTAGGATGTGTGCAGGAGGGCTCTAGTACGTGTTTAGGAGGGATCTAAGACGTGTGTATGAGGTCTCTAGGGCATGTCTAGGAGGGTTGTAGGACCTGTGAAGGACAGCTTTAGGACGTGTGAGGGGGGTTCTAGGTCCTGTGCAGGAGGGCTGTACTATGTGTGTAGGAGGGTTCTAAGAAGTGTGTTGGGGGCTCTATGACCTGTGTAAGAGGGCTCTAGGAGGTGTGCAGGAGGACTGTAGGATGTGTGAAGGAGGACTGTAGGATGTGTGCATGACTTCTCTAGGACGTGTGTAGGAGGGATCTATGATTTGTGTAAGAGGGGTATAGGATGTGTGCAGGAAGGCTGTAGGATGTGTGCAGGAGGGCTGCAGTACGTGTACAGGAGGGCTCTAGGACATGTGTCGAAGTGCTCTAGGACGTGTGTAGGAGGGCTCTAGGACATGTGCAGATGGGCTCTGAGTTGTGTGCAGGAGGAATGTAGGATGTGTGTAGGAGGGCTCTAGGTCATGTGTAGGAGGGCTCTATTACATGCTTAGGAGGGATCTAAGACGTGTGCAGGAGGGCTCTAGGATGTGTGTAGGAGGGCTCTAGGATGAGTTTAGGAGGGTTGTAGGATGTGTGAAGGAAGGTTGTAGGTCGTGTGAAAGAATGCTCTAGGATGTGTGCAGGAGGGTTCTAGGACATGTGTAGGAGGGCTCTAGGACTTGTATAGGAGGGCTCTAGTATGCTTTTGTAACGGCTGTAGGACCAGAGCAGGAGGGCTGTAGGACGTGAGAAGGAGGACTCAAGGACGTGTGGAGTAGTGCTCTAGGACGTGCAGGAGGGCTGTATGGCGTGTGTATGAGGACTCTATGACATGTGTAGCAGGGCTGTAGGATGTGTGAAGGAGGGCTCAACGACATGTGCAGGAGGGCTATAGGTCGTGTACAGGAGGGCTGTAGGACATGTGCAGGAGAGCTGTAGGACATGTTCATGAGGGCTATAGGAACTGTGAAGGAGGGCAAGGGCACTAGGATGTGTGGAGGAGGGCTCAGTGATATGTGCAGGAGGGATATAGGACATTTGCAGGATGGCTGTAGGATATGTGCAGGAGGGCTGTCGGATGTATGCAGGAGAGCTCTAGGAAGTGTGTATGAGGGCTCTGGGACATGTATAGGAGGGCTGTAGTTTGGCTAAAGGAGGGCTCAAAGAGGTGTGCAGAAGGTCTGTGTGAATTGCACAGGAGGGCTCTAGAATGTGTGCAGGAGAGCTGTAGGACGTGTGAAGGTGGGCTCAAGGGGTGTGCAGGAGATCTCTAGAATGTGCACAGGAGGGCTGTAGGACGTGTGCAGAAGTGCTCTAGGATGTGTGCAAGAGGGCTTTGTGATGTTTGCACGAGGGCTGTAAGACGTGTGTAGGAGGGCTCTAGTAGTGTGTAGGAGAGCTCTAGGACGTGTTTAGGAGGGATCTAAGACATATGTAGGAGGGCTCTAGGATAAGTTTAGGGGGGTTACAGGACGTGGGAAAGAGGGTTGTATGACGTATGCAGGAGGGCTGTAGAATGTGTGCAGGAGGGCTCTCTGACATGTGTAGGAGGGCTCGAGAACGTGTGTTGGAGGGCTGTAGGAAATGTGCAGGATTGCTGTAGGACATGTAAAGGAGGGCTCTATTATGTGTGCAGGAGGGCTCTAGGACATGTGGAGCAGGGCTCTAGGACGTGTATAGGAGGTCTCTAGGATGCTTGCAGGAAGGCTGTAGGACATGTGCAGGAGGGCTGCAGGACGTGTGCAGGAGAGCTTTAGGACGTGTGCAGGAGAGCTCTAGGATATGTGTAGGAGGGATCTAATATGTGTTTAGGAGGGATCTAAGAAGAGTGTTGGAGGGCTCAATTACATGTGTACCAGGGCTGTAGGATTTGTGAAAGAGGGCTCAAGGATATGTGCAGGAGAACTGTAGGTAGTGTGCAGGAGGACTGTAGGATGTGTGCAGGAGAGCTTTAAGTCGTGTGCAGGAGGGCTCTAGAACGTGTGTAGGAGGGCTCTAGGTCATTTGCAGAAGGGCTGTATGACGTGTGAAAGAGGGCTCTGTAACATGTGCAGGAGGGCTGAAAAAGGTGTGTATGAGGTCTGTAGCACGTGTGTAGGAGTGCTCTAATATGTGTTTAGGAGGGATCTAAGAAGTGTGTAGGAGGGCTCTAAAACGTGTGTAGGAGGGCTGTAGGACATGTGAATGAGAGCTCTACAATGTGTTGAGAAGATCTCTGGGATGTGTGCAGGAGGTCTGTAGGATGTGTGAAGTAGGGCTGTAGGACGTGTGCCAGAGGGCTGTAGTACATGTGCAAGAGTGCTGTAGGATGTAGGGTGAGTACAGAAAGACAGTAGGACGTGTGAAGGAGGGCTCTAGGACGTGTGTCAGAGGGCTCTAGGACGTGTGTAGGAGTGCTCTAGGACGTATGTAGGAGCGCAATAGGACGTGTGTAGGAAGGCTCTAGGACGTGTGTAGGAGGGCTCTAAGACGTGTGTAGGAGGGCTCTAGGACATGTGTAGGAGGGCTCAGGGACGCGTGAAGGAGGGCTGTAGGGCATGTGCAGGAGGTCTATAGGACATGTGCAAGAGGGCTGTAGGACGGGTGAACGAGGGCTCTAGGACGTGTGTAGGAGTGCTCCAGGATGTGTGTAGGAGGGCTCTAGGACGTGTGTAGGAGTGTTCTAGGACATGCATAGGAGGGCTGAAGGACTTGTGAATTAAGGCTCTAAACGTGTGCGGGAGGGGTGTAGGACAGGTGAAGGAGGGCTCTTGGACGTGTGCAGGAGAGCTCTAGGACGTGTGTAGGAATGCTCCAGGACGTGTGTAGGAGGCCTCTAGGACGTGTTCAGGAGGTCTGTAGTATGTGTGACGTAGGGCTGTAGGACGTGTGCAGGAGGGCTGTAGTACATGTGCAAGAATGCTGTAGGATGTGTGCAGAAAGACTGTAGGACTTGTGAAGGAGGGCTCTAGGACGTGTGTAGGAAATTTCAGGGATGTGCGTAGGAGGGCTGTAGGACGTGTGCAGGAGTCCTGTAGGATGTGTGCAGGAGGGCTATAGGGCGTGTGCAGGAGGGGTCAAGGACGTGTGTAGGAGTGCTCCAGGATGTGTGTAGGAGGGCTCTAGGACGTGTGTAGGAGGGTCTAGGACATGCATAGGAGGGCTGCAGGACTTTTGAATTAAGGATCTAGGTCATGCGCATTAGGGAGGTAGGACGGGTGAAAGAGGGCTCTAGCACATGTGTAGGAGGGCTTTATGACATGTGCAGGAGGACTCTAGGACCTGTGTGGGAGAGCTCTAGGATGTGTGTAGGAGGGATCTAAGATGTTTGCAGAAGGGCTGTAGGACATGTTAAGGATGGATCCAGCATGTGTTTAGGAAGGCTCTCTGATGTGTGCAGGAGGGCTCCAGTGCCTTTGCAGGAGGGTTGTAGGACTTGTGCAGGAGGGCTCTATGATGTGTGTAGGGTGCTCTAGGACGTGTGTAGGAGGACTCAGGGACGTGTGAAAGAGGTATATAGGACGTGTTCAGGTCTGTAAGACGTGTGCAAGAGGGTGTAGGATGTGTGCAGGAGAGCTCTAGGATATGTGTAGGAGCACTCCAGGACGTGTGTAGGAGGGCTCTAGGATGTGTTTAGGAGGGTTCTAGGACATGCGTAGGAGGGCTGCAGGACTTGTGAATTAAGGCTCTAGGACGTGCGCAGGAGGGATGTAGGACAGGTGAAGGAGGGCTCTAGCACGTGTGTACGAGGGGTTTATGACATGTGCAGGAGGACTCTAGGACATGTGTAGGAGGGCTCTTGGTTGTGCGTAGGAGGATCTACAATGTGTGCTGGAGGGCTGTAGGATGTGTGAAGGAGAGCTCTAGGATGTGTGTAGGAGGGCTGCAGGACGTGTGAATTAGAGCTCTAGGACGTGTGCAGGAGGGCTGTAGGACGTGTGAAATAGGGCAGTAGCACGTGTGTACGAGGGCTTTATGACGTGTGCTGGAGGGATCTAGAACCTGTGTAGGAGGGCTCTAGGATGTGTGTAGGAGGGATCTAGGATGTTTGCAGAAGGACTGTCGGACATGTTAAGGATGGCTCTAGGACGTGTTTAGGAGGGCTCTCTTATGTGTGCAGGAGGTCTCTAGTACCTTTGCAGGAGGGTTGTAGGACATGTGCAGGAGGGCTCTATGACGTGTGTAGGAGGACTCTAGGACGTGTGTAGGATGAATATAGTACATGCGTAGTAGGGCTGTAGGACTTGTAAAGGAGGGCTGTAGGACGTGTGCAGGAGGTCTTTAGGACGTGTGCATGATGGCTGTAGGACGTGTGAAAGAGGGCTCTCTGATGTGTGCAGGACAGCTCTAGTACCTTTGCAGGAGGCTTGTAGGACAGGTGCAGGAGGGCTCTAGGACATGTGTCGGAGGGCTCTAGGATGTGTGTAGGAGGGCTGTAGGACTTGTGAAGGAAGGCTGAAGGACGTGTGCAAGAGGGCTCTAGGACGTTTGTAGGAGTTTTCTTGGATGTGTGTGAGAGGATCTAGGACGTGTGCAGGAGGGCTGTAGAACCTGTGAAGTAGGACTCTTGGACATGTGTCGGAGGGTTCTAGGATGTGTGTAGGAGGGCTGCAGGACTTGGGAATTAAGGCTCTAGGACATGTGCAGAAGGGATGTAGGACGTGTGACGGAGAGCTGTATGACGTGTGTAGAGGGATCTAATACCTTTTTAGGAGGGATCTAAGAAGTCTATAGGAGGGCTCAACTACATGTGTACCAGGGCTGTCGTATTTGTGAAGGAGGGCTCAAGGATGTGTGCAGGAGGACTGTAGGTCATGTGCAGGAGAACTCTAGGATGTGTGCAGGAGAGCTTTAAGTCGTGTGCTGGAGGGCTCTAGGTTGTGTGTAGGAGGGCTCTAGGTTCTTTGCAGAAGGGCTCTATGATGTGTGCAGGAGGGCTCTGTGACATGTGCAGGAGGGCTGAAAGAGGTGTGTAGGAGGTCTCTAGCACGTGTGTAGGAGTGCTCTAATATGCATTTAGGAGGGATCTAAGAAGTGTGTAGGAGGGCTCTAAAACGTGTGTAGAAGGGCTGTAGGACATGTGAATGAGAGCTCTACGATGTGTTGAGGAGAGCTCTGGGACGTGTGCAGGAGGTCTGTAGGGTGTGTGAAGTAGTACTGTAAGATATTGCCAGAGGGCTGTAGTGCATGTGCAAGAGTGCTGTAGGATGTGTGCAGAAAGACTGTAGGACGTATGAAGGAGGACTCTAGGACGTGTGTTGGAGGGCTCTAGGACGTGTGTAGGAGGGCTCCAGGATGTGTGTAGGAGGGCTCAGGGATGCGTGAAGGAGGGCTGTAGGGCATGTGCAGGAGGTCTGTAGGACATGTGCAGGAGGGTTGTAGGACGTGAGCAGGAGAGCTCTAGGATGTGTGTAGGAGTGCTCCAGGATGTGTGTATGAGGGCTCTAGGACATGTGTAAGAGGGTTCTAGGCCGTGCGTAGGAGGGATGCAGGATTTTTGAATTAAGGCTCTAGGACATGTGCAGAAGGGATGTAAGACGGGTGAAGGAGGGCTATATGAAGTGTGTAGGAGTGCTCCAGGACATGTGTAGGAGGGCTCCAGGAGGTGTGTAGGAGGGCTCTAGGACGTGTTCAGGAGGTCTGTAGAACGAGTGAAGTAGGGCTGTAGGACGTGTGCAGGAGGGCTGTAGTACATATGCAAGAGTGCTGTAGGATGTGTGCAGAAAGTCTATAGGACGTGTGTAGGAGGGCTCTAGGATGTGTGTAGGAGGGCTCAGGGATGCATGAAGGAGGGCTGTAGGGCATGTGCAGGAGGCCTGTAGGACATGTGCAGGAGTGTTGTAGGACGTGTGCAGGAGAGCTCTAGGACATGTGTAGGAGTGCTCCAGAATGTGTGTAGGAGGGCTCTAGGACGTGTGTAAGAGGGTTCTAGGACGTGTGTAGGAGTGCTGCAGGACTTCTGAGTTAAGGCTCTAGGACATGTGCAGAAGGAATGTAGGACGGGTGAAGGAGGGCTCTAGGAGGTGTGTAGGAGTGCTCCAGGACATGTGTTTGAGGGCTCCAGGAGGTGTGTAGGAGGGCTCTAGGACGTGTTCAGGAGGTCTATAGGACGAGTGACGTAGGGCTGTAGGACGTGTGCAGGAGGGCTGTAGTACATATGCAAGAGTGCTGTAGGATGTGTGCAGAAAGACGGTAGGACGTGTGAAGGAGGGCTCTAGGTCGTGTGTAGGAGGGCTCAGGGACATGTGTACGAGGGCTGTAGGACGT
>JAJEJO010053218.1:0-55078 GCA_020662805.1 Glaucomys volans | reverse complement strand
TGTGGAACCAACCTAGATGTCCTTCAATAGATGAAGGATAAAGAAACTGTGGTATATATACACAATGGAATGTTACTCAGCCATAAAGAAGAATAAAATTATGGCATTTGTAGGTAAATGGATGATGTTGGAGACTATTATGCTAAGTGAGATTAGCCAATCCCAAAAATCCAAAGGCCGAATGGTTTCTCTGATAAGTGAATGATGATGCATAATGTGCGGTGGAATGATGGCAAGAATGGAGAAAGGATAGAGAGCATAGAGGGAAAGGAGGGGTGGGGTTGAGGTTGGGGGGTAAGAATAATAACAGTTTGTGTGACAGACATCATTGCCCTGTGTACATGTATGAACGCACAGATGGGGTGACTCTACTTTGTGCACAACCAGAAAAACAACTGCTGTACTCCATTTGTGTACAATGAATCAAAACATTAAATAAAAAAAAATTATCTAAATACACATTAAATAAATATTTCTGATAAAAAAAAAAAGAGAGAGGGGTAGGAGGGTGGGAAGGGATGCAAATCACGTGCCCCTCCTATTCTTCACATGTGTGCTTCTCTGTGAAAAAAAAAATACACCCCGTTTAGACTATACCCTATTGTGGGAGTGCTATGTTCCTGGCTGTGTGAAGGATCCCAACCTTCCCTGAACCTGATGCTCTTTATTGGTTTTAACTCATTTACATAAGAATAGTGTCTTTAGTTTCAAATGTTCTTTTTCCTGTTTTCTCAGTATCCACACAGAGGCTTCAAAGTTCAGGGACCAGGCCCCAGCCTTTCATTAATCCCAAGTTTCAGATATTTCTCTCAGCTTTTTGTAGGGAGTCACCCAGCCATGGAAGAACTACAGTGGCCCTGGGTGAAGCTCAGAAATGAGCCCTCCAAAGACATAGCGTGACTCTGCTATTGTGCTGGTTCAGGTCCATTGAGAGTTAAAGGATTAGTGTTTCAGTGGTTTGAGAACATAGCCATTCTTTCTGGCCTAAGATTAAAAGCACTTGGGAGAGGGATGTAGAGGTCAGGAAATATAAAGTCCCAATGTCTGTCACGTTGTTGGTGAAGGAGGGGCTAAACTTTGTAGCCAAGTAATCTGGCTAAAGTCCCTCCAAATTGAAGTACCAAAGACTTGACACTCCTTCTATAGAGTGGCAGGTCTGTCCTGATTACCTTCACCATAATTGTGAGTCAGGAGATTAGAAAGCATCTTCCTCATTGGTCAAAAACACACAGATAAGCGTTGAGGACCTGACCTGAGCATGCCCAGTTCCTTTCTTCAACATCACAATCGGATCACTCAGTTTTCCTACCACAGAGACCAGTGAGGGGAAGAAATGAGGCTCCAGCGTTTCCCCACCCCTGCCCATCAAGGGCAGATCTCCAGGGAATAAGTGTGTCCCCTTCCCAAAAAATTCCTTTCACTACCCAAGGGAAGGCCAATCTAAATTCCCCTATTTGCCATCAACTCCATCTCTTCTGAAGTTTGGTGTGTTCCAGGCATCGAACAGAACAGTGTTTGTTTCCATTGCACTTCTTTTTCATTTCTACTAGAATGATATACATTTAGCAATTTTCTCTCCCTATGCTATTACCTAATGCTTTAAATTAAACAGAATTTCCAAATTTTTAAAATGCTATTTAAAAGTGTCTTGTTCCTTCGTACCAACAAGGAGCATGGGCCATGTTCAGTGGCATTGAACAAGTCCCTTGATTTTCTGTCTGACTCCTGGTCCACAGCACTGGCTTCTTAATGTATCCTGCTAGATCTGATCTGTATGATCCTCTCTGAGGAAAGGTGTGCCCTTCCCAAGGTCTGGGACATCTTAAACAAGCACTTTGAAAACAAACACAGCACACCTCCACTCTCCTCTCTCCTGCAGTTCCACTTAAGCTTCCCTCTTTGTTCTGCCTGCTTCCCCTTCATATGTCCTTTGTGCATTAGACCTTCCTAGGTGTCATCATTTTACATTAACTAGGCAGAGTCCTTGATTGTCAGACTACAGCTGAAGGTCACATAATGATGTCAGTATTGTCATTGATCTCACCAGGCATCCCAATATGACTCTCCCAGTTGCATGTGAGCTTCAAATGCTAGTGATTTTCAGAGCCATTCCTCCAAAGACCCCAAATCCCGTGTTCCTCTGGGGAGTGCCTCCAGGGTGCTCCAAGATCCTGCAGCCTTGCCCTTATTGGGCTCTTTGGGGCCTCATTAACCTGTGTGCCTTAGTAATAACTCTACTAAATCTCTCTGTGTTTTGCTATTTCCTTTTAGATCAGTTCGCCCTGAATGCACTTCCTCTTCCCTGTTGAGTCTCTTTTTCCTGGAAGTGGGTTTCCCTTTTCCAGTGGGAACAGGAAGACTTCTAAGATGGTGGCACTGTTCCTGAAATTTCTTCTGTAATGGTTCAAATTTTTCATTTGTTTGGCAGTGATTTTGTAAATGATGTTATAAATTTGTTTCAAATTTCTTATATCTGAGTCCCCATTCATTCATTAGCTCCATTCATTAGCTGAGTGACAGTGAGAAGAATACACCCACCCTGCATAGTTACCTTCCTGTGAAAGATGGAGCAGGACTGGATGTTCTCAGCACCTCGTGGAAAGCCCAGGACACTTCAAACTACACAAGTGTTGCAAATATTCTTCCTTCATTCCTGTCCTGAAGGAAAGACGGAAGCTGAACTTCCAACCACTGTCCAGTCTCATCTGTTCTCTTAGCAGATTTAAACTCCCTGTGACACAGTTTTCCAAGCACAGCATTCTTCAAGCATACTCAAGATTTGCAATCATTGTGCTGATTGGTTTTGGATTCTTGTGTGTACCTGGTCAAATTCCCTTTGCCTTGAGAGTCCTCTTCATTACTTTTTTCTTCAACAGAAAGTGGCTGGCTGGTTGTGCTGTCACTTACTATCACAGACCCTAAATTCCTTCTGTCAGTAAGTTCCCTGTTACTCATGCTGTACTCTTTTGTACTTCTTGCAGAGTCCTGGAAATAGAAATTCTCCCATAAGAATCCATCTGGGAAGAATTTTCAATGAGTATCTTCCTACCATCTGAAAGACTCTATGGCAGATGTGACCATATATTTGTTCTTAATCTTCTACTAGGGAACATGGTGGTTGTAATTGCTCAGGATCCCAGAAAAGGTCCAGACAAGAGCAAGAGACATCTTGCGGCTCCGTGTATCAGGTGGGACCCAGAAACGTAGAGCTGCCTCCGAATAAATACATATTCTGCATTTAATTGAGCAGGTGGAGATGTTAATCAGCCTGTTACTGATCACAAATATATCTATTGGATATTATTAATGCATGGTTAGAGCAACATCTTTTCTACAGGTGAAACAATAAGACAATTATGTTAATATTTTTAGAGGCAAAATTATTATGTTTAGCACCCATGTGTGCAAGAATGAGCAGAAATGGAGAATCACCCTCAGCAAAATCTATGGATGCACATTTGAGTCACTTATAGACACCAAAATCAGTTCATAATGTCTGATTCCCAAGCAGGTACTGCAGACGATGCTGTGTTGTGCATTTAAGTTGAAGCAAAAACAGATCCCAGTAAAATGCGTGATTTCCATGTGTATGTAAAACCCAGTATAATCAGTAAGGATGACCCTGATCATAATGGCTGCTTCATAAAATGAGCATCTATTACTCACGAAAAAGAAGTAAACAGGCTAGGGATATAGCTTAGTTGGTAGAGTGCTTGCCCTGCAAGCACAAGGCCCTGGGATCAATCCCCTGCACTGCAAAAAAAAGAAGAAGAAGAGGAAGAAGAAGAGGAAGAAGAAGAGGAAGAAGAAGAAGAAGAAGAAGAAGAAGAAGAAGAAGAAGAAGAAGAAAATAGGCATGAGCTTCTTCACAGAGAAGCAGAGCATTTGACAGTGTCTTGAGAGATTGGAAGGACTTGCATGTGTGGAGAAAGTGGAGGGAATTACAAGAGAAAATGCACAGGGGTACTAAACGACACAGAATATTTTGCAAGGAGATGAAGTGCAGTAGAATACCTGGTTACCCAAAGGTTATGAATCATCATATGATTCAAACTTTAAAAAATTCAGTTCCCCAAAATGGAACCTTTTGTCTGTGATCAATGGAGAGCCACCAGATGTATAAAAATTGGAAAGTATATCTTAAGATGATTAGTACATTGTGCCAGCAGAGTAAATTAAGGCCTCTTGCAACAATAGTAAAGTCAAAGCAGGAGAACAGGGAGATTTGGTGGGATAGAAGTCAAGGCACCTGCTGCACCTTACTAGATGAGTGTTGCCTGATGACATCACCTTCAAGCTGCCCTGATGGGACATGACCGCCATGTGTTACAGAGCAGCAGCTCCAAACACTTGATTTGCATTGCTATTTTAAGTCTATCTATTCCTTGCTTTATACCAAAGCTACAAATTCATTAGCTTCCATGTCAAATACCTAATATTATCATAAGTGTAGAAAATGTCAAAGCCTCACTCTAGGGAATCTTAAGGCTGAGAGAGATTGATTCAAAGCTTCATTCATTCAGTAGATATTTATATCATGATGGAAGCAAGTCTGACAATTAATTCAGGGAAAAAGTCCTCAGAGCAAAGAGGTCAGGAAACAGAGAAGTCAAAGCATGTATAAATTGTCCACGTGACATTGCAGACACCAAAAATGGTGGCAGGGCCAGCCGTGGGCAGTAGGACTGAAGGAGAAAACAGAGCTGGAGGTCAAGAACATAAAACAATAGAGTGCAACAATGAAAGGTGATATTCCCCTGTCACAGGTGTCAAAGGTGGGGTTCTTCAGTAGGAGGGAGGAAAGTGGTCCCACAGCAGTGGAGAGGAGCCTGAAGGAGGAACAGACTGAAACATGTCTCCCAATGAATGTCCAGAATCCATCACATTCCATTCCGCATTGTTTGCACACTGAACTGCAGGGCCCCTGAGTGACAGAAGCAAGTCAACGAAAACTGTAATGTGGCAAGTGGCAGACCTCAGGTCAACCTGAATTTTCATGGCCACTTGGACACAGGTATCTTTGGCACCAGTTCACAAGGATGACCTGATTGGGTTTGAGAAGCCCTCCCTGTGGAGATAAGGCTATTAAAGAGGAGAATTCAAACCACTCCCAAGAGATTGCAGACATTAAGTAGACATTGCAGGTGCAGACCAGAAGAAAAATGCAGATTTGTGCTCAGCACACAGGATCTGGTAGAAGGGACCAAAGGAAGACAGGACAGGACTGCAGGATCTAGGAAGTTCTACTGATTCCAAGGTGAATGGTCCAGAGCAGGCTGCTCACCATCAGAGAATCCTCAGGATTTGGAGTCCACAGTAGCCTTCAGCTGGCACTGAGCCCCGCTCATGCAGGACAGGGACATTCTGGGATAGGTAGCTCACAGCCAAACTGCCTATTTTGCCATGTGCCTCTACAAGTCACTACAGAAATATTAAATCCAAATTAGAATGAAGAAATAACTGTCCACAATCTTAGTCAAGAACTTTCCTTTAAAATCATGACACCTCATGGGGAAAGGGATCTGTTTCAGCTGGGGATGAGAACAGATTATAGAGGTTGTTAAGGTGGCAGGTCTTATCAGGGGCTCCCACACCCACATGAGGTGAGAAAGCTAGGAGGCAGGTGGTCTACCCTGGGGTTCCTAAGTTCTCCCTGACAAGTGAGTTTAAGCCCCTGAGCAATTTTTGAGGAATCCTGAAACTAATATCCTAAATGTTATTTTCTACCAAGATTTCCAGTGTTTACAGTTTATCATTTTCTGTCTTCATCACGCCCCATGTGGATAGAGATCATAGGTGGAGGGAGAAGCAGGGCAGCCTTCACTCAGGACTGCTGGGCTGCTGGGACTAGAGGGACAAGGAGAATCACCAGGGTTTCTACATTTGCAGAGGGTGATTCTGCAGCTCTGGCTAGGCTGCTGGCACAGAGGTGCAAGACCAAGTCCCCTGGTTCTGTGGGCTGGCTCTTCAGAGTGGAGGGGGAGGCATTGGGCATTGCAGCCGAGAACTGGACTGTAGGCATTCCCTCATCATCTAGGACAGTCCCCCTGTGAAATAGATGAGCAACTCCAACCCCCGCCCTGCAGTCTGTCTGTGTCAGAAAAGGTAGGTGTGGCCTGATAAGGGCTCACATCTCAGCATCCCTTTCCTGTCTCATTGTGTCTGGGTGTCTGGTGGACCCTACCATCTGTGAGTTCTGTAAAGAAAGATAGAACTGGGTGACAGGAAAGTAAAATATAAGGAGTTATTAGAAAAGGAAGACCAGTCTGAGAAAGTTAAATATTCTGAGGACTCACTTGCTACCAGGACACAATGGGCCACACAGCATAGGGCGGGGCTGTGCACAGCACATTTAGAACAGATGTGGAAGATCCACGGGCCTTGCCGGGCAGGAGGAAGGAAGTAATCTTAGATCATTTTATTCTGACAAGCTGCATCCATCAGTGACATCATTAGGTAAGTCATTGCTCCCAACACGAAAGCTCCTTTCAGCAGAGGTTCCATGTTGGGTGATGAACTGCTCAGCACTGGATTCAATTTTAAAAGTCCTGAGAAACAGATCCACACATCTGGGCCTTTTGCAGTTTTGTTCGACATTATCAACTCTCAAGGTCTTTTTCTGGCATCCCTCACCTCAGAGCCTGCTCATTCCTTCCATCTGCACCACAAACTCCAAGATATGAAACATGAATTCCCTGTCTCATTGCAAGCCAGCTTCTCCTGAAGCTCTGGTACTGCTCTCACTGGTGGCATGAGGCACCCATCACACTCACACAACCAAATCACCCTCAGTTACGGAGGAGCTGCCTGTGAGCTCCCAGGAAGAGGAAGAGGTCAGCTTCCTCTGTGAGTCTCCAGAAGTGGCACTGATTCCATGAGACCTGTTTATAAATCACAAACACCTGCCTGTCCCCAGAGCACGTCCTCTCAGGCTGGAGTTATGGAGAGTTGAATGATACTCTGCTTCTTGGGTTGGTCAATTTCATTCTCTGCTGACAAAGAAGGAACAGAAGTCCACATGTGCTATTGACACCCAGACACCCTCCTGAGTCCCCTGCACCTACAGCAACTGACAACTGCAAATGGCCAACAGTTTGCAGGAGGGCTCATGGCATCTGAGTGCCTGCTTCCCTTGAAGGCACTGTCTTCTGGCAGTGTGTCTTGAGTCCAGAGTGTGAAACTGTGCTCCTCACTGCTTTCTAACCATCAGCATTATTTGTTCCCTCCATGTCCGGGTGCCTGGGTGTGGCAGGCCAATGATGTTCCTCCACAGATGTGTGGGTCTAGTCCCTGAGGCCTGTGAATGTGTACACTGTGTGGCCAGGGGGACATGGCATTCCCACTGGAGTTAGGGTGGCTCATCAGGGGAAACTGATACGAGGAGATTATCCTGGAATCCCCCCAAGGGATTCTGTACTCAGAGGGTCACATGATGGGGAAGGAAAGGAGGAAGAGCCAGAGTGATGCAGCCCAAGGACAGACTCGAGTGGTCACTGCTGGCTTTGGAGGTGGAAGGGCTACGAGCCAAGGTGCTGGTGGTCTCCAGTGACTGAAGGACAAGATCCTCCTCTTGACCTTCCAGAAGGTGTAATTTAATTTAATAATGGTTAATACAACTACTGTGATAACAAAATCATTCTTTATGACTTGGTTTCTTTTCTGTCTTAAATAAAATAAAATCCCCTCTCAAGGAAATGATAAAACTATTTTCTTCATCTTTTCTAATAAATTTTAATTTTTGCATGTCACAGTTGAGAATTAGTGTACCTGAGATGCGCCTTCATTTAGGAATGAAGTAGACCCAGGAACAGGAGGAGGACATATGTGAGGGTCAAAGGATCACCCTGTGAGGACAATTCCCCAGGGGAAAGCACACAGAAGAATGTGGCTGGAGGGGACAGCCAAGGCCAGGTGCAGAGAGGATGGAGAGTCAGGAAGGCACTTGATTCAGCCCACTAAGCTGTCCCCCAGGATGGAGGCAGCCAGCAGCAGAGGTCATGTGGGAGGAGACTCAGGACTGTAAGTCAAAGAGTCTACAGGGGGATAAGGACATCACCCAAGCCCTTGGGTCAGAAAGTGGTGGCTGTGAGATTGGCAAGACCTTCAACAGGAATCCCCACTAAGCTGCAGGTTCCTTTCTTCAGTAGAAAGAGAGGCTGCTGAAGAGAGCAGCAGCAAGCTGAGGGGCAGGAGCCTGAGGACAGGCTGAGACTGTAGGGGGAGGACTCAGCACTGAGGGTTCTTCTGCCCTTGCTGTGAGGTCCCCAGGCTGACAAGGGCTCTGTGACTCTTGGGTGCTGGGCACTTCCTGGGGTGGGCCAGGGCTCCTGAGCACAGGCAGCCACAGTCTTCCTGTTCTCACTTTATGTGCAGAGGGGAGGTGGCCCTGCAGCACTGATGGCACAGAAGTACACAGATGTCTGGGACCTGGTGGCCGACTCCAGTGTGAGGGGGTAGTCCTCTTTCTTCTCTCTGAAGACACTGTATCCTTCAGATGCTTCTCCTTCTTGAGTGTTTTGAGCATTATATGAGTAATGGATCAGCCGCAGACTGAGCCCTGGGTCTTGTTGGTACCAGTACATATTATCACGGTTGTCGGTCTGGTGGCAGCTCAAAGTCACCTTTTCTCCTGTCTCTGTGATGATATGTCTTGGGCTCTGGGTGATCTCAGCCTCCATGTGTTCTGCAGTGGAGAAGGACAGAGTGCAATGATGTCACCTCAAAGAAAGACTTGAATTGAGGCCTTGGCATTCCAGGGAACGAAGCCCCACCATGGCCAGCACTCACCTGCCCAGAGGAGGCAGCAGGCCACACAGAGGAAGAGCTTGGTGCTCATTTTAGGATCAAGTGAGAATCCTGTCTTCTGGCCCTGTTTGGAGGAAACAGAACATAGAGGGGAAAATCAATTTGAATCTCAACTGATTACTCGACACAGACCCTCAAAGCCGGAAGGTCATGGAACAACATATTTCAAATTCTGAAAGATAATGATAGTCAACCAAAAATTTTATCTAGCAAAATTAAGTTTCAGATTTGAAGATGAAATAGAAGCCTTCTATGATAAACAAAGTTAAAAGAATTCACAATTAGCCTTCTCTACAGAACATTCTCAACAAAATAGTCCATGAGGATGAAGTGGAAAAAAAAACAACACTGAAAACAAGCAAATGGAGGAACTAGTCTAAAGGACTAGTCAAAAGAGAACTAAATCAAAAGTTAGAAATGAACCCAAATGACGGGGAATACAAGTCACATCTCAGTAACAGCCTTGAATATTAATGGACTAAGCTCATCACTCAAAAGGCATACATTGACAGATTGCATTGAAAAACAAGACCCAACAACATTCTGTCTCCAAGAGATTTACCTCATAGGCAAAGGCATCCACAGACTGAGGGTGAAGGGATGGAGAAAAACATCACTCATGTGGCTTATGTAAACTACCAGGAGTTTCCATCCTCATATCAGGTAAAGTGGACTTCAAGCCAAAGTTAATCAGAAGGGAAAAGAAGGACATTTCATTCTACTGGAGGGAATTATACATTAGCAAGATATAATGATTGTAAATATTTATGCTCCAAACACTGGTGCATCTATGTGCACCAAACTAACCCTTCTCAATTTCAAGATCTAAATAGACCATAGCACAATAATACTGGGTGACTTGAACACAACTCTCTCACTACTGGACAGATCTTCTAAACAAAAACTAAGTAAAGAAACCATAGAATTAAATAATACAGTCAATAATTTAGAGTTAACAAACATATAGAATATTTCATTCATCAATGAGTGAATATGCCTTTTTCTTGGCAGCACATGGACCTACTCTAAAATAGACCATATCTTATGCCACAAAGTAACTCTTAGCAAATACAAAAAATGGAGATAGTACCCTGCATTCTATCAGATCATAATGGACTAAACTTAGAAATTGACAACAAAATAAAAAATAGAAGTTATGCTAATACATGGAGACTAAATAATACACTATTTAATGATGAATGAATAGTAGAAGAAATCAAGGATTAAATTAAAAAATACTTTGAGTTAGAAGAGAATACTAATATAACATACCAAAATCTCTGGGACACTATGAAGGCAGTCCTAAGAGGAAAGTTCATTGCATTGAGCTCAT
Source organism: Glaucomys volans (assembly GCA_020662805.1). NCBI lineage: Eukaryota > Metazoa > Chordata > Mammalia > Rodentia > Sciuridae > Glaucomys > Glaucomys volans. The sequence goes on along the minus strand of JAJEJO010053218.1, from coordinate 44,940 downwards.
TTATTAAAAAAAAAAATCAATAAATAAATAACCTAACATTACATCTCAAATTCCTAGAAAAGGAAGAAAAAATCAACACCAAAACAGTAGAGGGCAGGAAATAATTAAAATCAGAGATAAAATTGAAAGAAAAGAAACAATTTAAAAATTTGACAAAACAAAAAGTCAGTTCTTTGAAAAAAATCAATAAAATTGATAAACCCTAAGCTACACTATTGAAGAGAAAAAGATAAAACCTATATACTAAAATATATGGTGAGAAAGGAAATATCACCATGGATACCACCAAAATGCAGAAAACAATTAGAAACTGTTAGGAAAATTTATACTCCAATAAAATAGAAAATATTGAAGACATTGACAATTTTCAAGAGTCATACGACCTACCTGAACTGAGTCAGGAGGGCATACATGATTTAAACAGAACAATTTCAAGTAATGAAATAGAAAACATTATTAAAAGCCTGCCAATTAAGAAATGCCCAGGACCAGACAGATTGTCAGCCATCCTCTACAAGACCTTCAAAGAAGAATTAACCCCAATACTCCTCAAATTATTCCATGAAATAGAAAAGGAGGGAATCCTTCCAAACTCATTCTATGAGGCTAGTATCACCCTGATACCAAAACTAGGCAAAGACAGATCAAGGAAAGAAAACTTCAGACCAAAATCTCTTATGAATATAGATGCAAAAATTCTCAATAAAATTCTGGCAAATTGCATACAAAACATATAAAAAGATAGGAAACCACAATCAAGTGGGGTTCATCCCAGGGATACAAGGTTGGATCAACATACATAAGTCAATAAACATAAATCATAATATGAATAGACTTTAAAACAAGAATCATATGATCATCTCAATAGATACAGAAAAATCATTTGACAAAATATAGCACCCCTTCATGTTCAAAACACTGGAAAAACTAGGGAGAGTAGGGACTTACCTCAACATCATAAAAGCCATATATGTTCAACCCAAGGACAAACTTCTAAATGGAGAAAAATTGAAAGTGTTCCCTCTAAAAATTGGAAGAAGACAAGGATGTCCTCCTTCACCACTTCTTTTTTTTTTTTTTTTCTTTTTGCGGTGCTGAAGATTGAACCCAGGGTCTTATACTTACAAGGCAAGCACTGTACCAACTGAGTTATGTCTCCAGCCAGCTCTTTCACAATTTTTATTCAACATTGTCTTTAAAACTCTAGCTAGAGCAATTAGGCAGAAGAAAGAAATTAAAGTTATACAAATATGTAAAGGAGAACTGAAACTATCACTATTGGCTGATGATATTATTCTATATTTGCAAGATGCAAAAAATTCCACCAAAAAACTTCTAGAACAAATAAATGAATTCAGCACAGTTGCAGGATATAAAATCCATACCTGTAAATCAAATGCATTCCTATACATCAGTAATGAGTCCACTGAAAGAGAAATGAAGAACACTACCCCATTCACAATTGTCTCAAAATAAAATGCTTGGAATCAATCTAACAAAAGAGATGAAAAACCTCTACAATGAAGACTACATAACACTAAAAAAAGAAATTGAGGAAGACCGTAGAAGACCTCCCATGCTCCTGGATAGGCAGAATTAATATGGTCAAAATGGTCATGCTGCCAAAAGCATTATACAAATTTAATTAAATTGCTATTAAAATCCCAATGACATTCCTCATAGAACTAGAAAAAACAGTCATAAAATTCATTTGGAAAAATAAGAGACCCAGAATAGCCAAAGAAATCCTTAACAAGTAGAGTAAAACAGGAGGTATCACAATACCAGACCTCAAACTATACTACAGAGCTATAGTAATAAAAACAGAATGATATTGGTGCCAAAATAGACTTGCAGACCAATGGTACCGAACAGAAGACACACAGACCAACTCACATAAATACAGGTATCTCATACTAGACAAAGATGCCAAAAATAATTCACTGGAAAAAAGAGAGCTTATTCAACAAATGGTGCTGGGAAAAATGGAAAGCACCATGTAACAAAATGAAATTAAACCCTTTTCTCTCACCCTGCACAAAACTCAACTCAAAGTGGATCAAATACTTAGGCACTAGAACAGAGAGCCTGGGAGTACTGGAAGAAAAATTAGGCCCAAATCTTCCCCATGTCAGCCTAGGACCTGACTTCCTTAACAAGACCCCTTTAAGCACAAAAAGTTAAATCAAGAATCAATAAATGGGATGGACTGAAACAAAAAGCTTCTTCTCAGCAAAAGAAACAATCAAGAATGTGAAGAGAGAACCTCCAAATTGGTAGAAAATCTTTACCACATGCACCTCAGATAAATCATTACTCTCTAGGATATGTAAAGAGCTCAAAAAACTTAACAACAACAAAAGAAACGACCCGATCAGTAAATGGGCTAAGGAACTGAACAGACACTTCACAGAAGAAGATAAATAATTAATCAACAATATATGAAAAAATGTTCAACATCTCTAGCAATTAGAGAAATGCAAATTAAAGCTACTCTACATTTCATCTCACTCCAATCAGAATGACAATTATCAAGAATACAAGCAACAATAAATGATGGTGAGGATGTGGGGAAAAGGTACACTCATACATTGCTGATGGGACTGCAAATTGGTGCATCCATTATGGAAAGCAGTATGGAGATTCCTCGAAAACTTAGAATGGAACCACCATTTGAACCAGTTATCCCACTCCTCAGTTTATACCCAAAGGATTTAAAAGCAACTACTACAGTGACACAACCACATCAATGTTTATAGCAGCTCAATTCACAAGAGCTAAACAACGGAACCAAATTAGATACCCTTCAACAGATGAATGGATAGAGAATATGTGGTTATATAAACAATGGAATATTATTCAACTTTAAAGAAGAATGAAATTCTGGCATTTGCTGGTGAATGATGGACTTAGAGAATATCATGTTAAGTGACATAAGCCATACCCCCAATACCAAAGGCTGAATGTTTTCTCTGATATGTGGAGGCTATTTCAAAATGGAGGGGCATGATATGGAAGAATTGAGTTACTTTATATTAGGTAGAGGGGAGTGAAAAAAGGGGAAGGGGTATCGGGGAAGAAATGATAGTAGAGAAAAAAGACATGATTACCTCATGTATATGTATGACTGTATGAACAATGTGATCCGTCAATATGTGTAATCAGAAAAATGGGAGGTTACACTCTATGTATGTATCACCCATCAAAATGTATAAATGCATTCTACTGTCATGTACAATGAATTAGAACAAATAAAGTTTTAAAAAATTAAAAAATGAAAGATGTCAGGAACTTCAAGGAACTGATATGGCAGGATAAATGCTATGGACAGACAGATGTTCACCTTGTGATTTGAGGTAGAGCCTTGTCCACTGATGACAAAGAACATTAAACAAGGCTGGTACAATGGAAGATTAGAATAAGAACCAGATAAGAGCAACTCATGACATTGGGGAAGCAAAAATGCCTTACGACGCAAAGATAGTGGCCATAAGAGAAAAAGATGTAAAGCGAACTTCATTCAAATGTGCAAATTCAGTTCATCAAAAGACATTGTTAAGAAAAGAAAATGGTCATGCACTCTATGAGAAGACAGACTCAGTAGTTCAATCCTCAAATGGCTCCTATCTAGACAATAAAAAATATTTCCTACAAATCAATAAAGAAAATTAAATAATCTAATTTTAATAGCACAAATTTAAAAGCAGGAACTTTACAAAAGGAAAAAAGATGATAAGAAGATAGAAATAACCTAGAAGCACATGGGAACAGTAAATAGTATTACTCATCAGGGAAATGGGAAGGAGACACTACTAGGGACCCAATGGAGTGGCTGATGAAAGAAGATTGGGAACACCAAATATGTCTGAAAATGTGGATCCAGGTAGATCCCACTCCTTTGTATATTACATCTGACAATAAGCAGAGAAATTATGGTACACTTATATAACACAACTCTTAAATCAAAATGCATAATCTACTGATATAATAAACAACAGATAAACATTTCAAATACATTTTTTTGTGGAATGGAGGTCAATAAAAAAGGGTGGTATATAACTCCATTTCTATGAAGTTCAAGAATACACAAAACTTGTCAGGGGGGATAGAAATAAGAAATGTTTGTACCTCTTCAACAGGAATGGGTGGGAAAGGGGCATGAGGAAGATTTCTTGAGTGTCAGACATACTCTTAAATATGATTGCACTTATGATTGCAATGGTGTGTACTTTCATAAATATATGTCCAAAGTCTACTGATTGCCTTGAGTTTTTTACTCCTGTTTAATAAATAATTAGTATGGACTAAATAAGTGAATCACATAAGACATGAATATCATGTACAAAAATATGCTTGTATTCTATTTTTTCCATTTTAAAACTTCTCAAAAAATAAGCAAATGTGTATAGATATATTACACAAAATGTTGAGAATATGAGAATAATTCATGATTGAAATATACAACATACATATTTAGTGTCAAAATAAGCTGGAGTAACAAGTTAGAGAGGAAACATCTGAGCATTGATTGCTGAATTAAAGTTGTAGACAAACACAAACTTAGGAAAAAATCCACAAGACAGCTGGACTCATTCATAAATTGCTCTAAATGTCATAACTTGGGGAACTGGTCCTCCATCAGTCTTACCATTCAGTCTTCCATTTGAGCTTTCAGCCATTCATCAGCTGTGCACTGACATTTTGCCAACAAGCTGCCCGCTCCCCTCTTCACAGGCAGGGCCCTGGGTGAACAGGTACACGCCTCTGGCAGCATCACAGAGGTGCACAGTGTGATCCATAGACAGTCGTGTTTTGTGTGTCCTTTGAATCCTACCAGGAAGCCTCATGGCCTTGCAGATAATGGATCCCATTTTAGAAATCATGCTCCTGGGTGTGACTTGTTCTGCAGGTCTCAAGGAGGGAGAGGGATTGGAGGAAAACAAAATGGATGTCAAAAATCATGCTGTAATACGTTGAAAGAAGAACATTAAGGTGATCCTGCATTATCATCTCAGGCAACGTAATTAAGAATCAAGGTCCTATTTCAAGCCACCCTCAGAAGACTCAATATAGTTCTGTGAAGACTTAGGTTACTGTCTCTTTTTGATAATTCTCCTAATGCATTTTATTCAGATCTAATATTTTGGTGCATCTAATAACATTTCCCCTCTGTGGATTATGTGTGTGTTTCAAAATTTTTTAATGAGATTCTTTTAACAGGATATTTCTTCCTGGGATCCAATGGAATTATAGTCAAGTTGACTTCCTGTAACAGTAGTACACTTGGAAAATCCTAGATTATCTGCATTGCTCTTCCCCCTTGAAAAGAAAATGGAATCCAAATTTCTTGTTGAAGTGATTGTCTCTCCTTGACTGAATTACTAGAATACTCACATTGAAGAAAGTAAAATTGAATGTTATTTGCATTTAAGGACAACACACACACACACACACACACACACACACACGCACACTCACTGATGAACCTAGCTCTCACTGTCCATGCTGCACAAGGCCCCTGGGGCTGAGATCCCAATGCAGGGAGTGTTGGAGGAGCTTCAGGACAGTCTTGCTGCTGGTTGAGACAGAGGCTCTGGAAGGAGGGTGCACCTGAACCCCCTGGCTGCCCTTCTTGTGCAGAGAGCAGCTGGCTGCGCCCTGCTGTGGCTTCACTGCTGGCACAGAGGTACAGGGAGGACTGGCTGGCGCTGGGAGACTCCAGGGTCAGGGGAAGTGTTCGGTCTGATTCCTGGAGGCTCTGGACCCTTGGGAGGCGTCTCCCTCAGCACTGCTGCCAACGCTGCCTGAGTAATGCAGCAGCCGCAGCCCCTGTCCTGGATCTTGTCGGTACCAGAACATTGCATTATGGTTCATATTCTGAGAACACTCCAGAGTCGTCTTCCTTCCTGTGTGTAGAATAAGGTGTCTAGGCCTCTGAGTGACCTCAGCGTCCATGAGCCCTGTGGAGAGGGAGCCACAGAGTGAAGCCAAGACTTAAGAAGCAGCCACATCTGCAAAGGAGAGGGGGAGTTTGAGCCTGGACTTGGCAAACCCAAGACAGGGATTTCCAGCAGCTACAGAGCTCACCTGTTCCCAGGAGACAAAGGGCCACACAGAGGAGTCTGGGGCTGATGCAGGTCCCCATGGGAAGGGAGCTGTCCCAGCTGAGGCTGTTACACAGGACCAACAGTGGGAGCTGAGGCTGCTCTCCATGCCTGAGGGTGGGGCTCCCTGTCACTCCTCCCCACCCTGCAGCTTCTCCCAGCCCAGGGGCCCTCCCATGGAGGTGCTGCTTAGCAAGGCTGTGGGAGGGTGGGTGTGGCAGCAGTGCCCTGAGCAGGCACCCCATCCTGGGTTCCCACATTTCCCTGGGGCAGGTTGGGCTCTGTCTGCAGCTGGCTGACCCCTGTAGCTGCCTCCCCACATTCTTAGAAGGACCTCCTACCCCTCGCAGAGATGTGGGTAGACTAATAACAACTGAAAACTTCTCAACACCAGCCTGATGTGGGATCCAAGTCCAGGCTGTTCTTAACCCTTTCCTTCCTAGGCTGCCATCCCAGACCCTCCCTGGAGATCACAGCAGCCCAGTGGCCCCACAGTGCCATCTTGTGGCCATGCAGGGAGACTGCATCCTCTGCATAATTAGGGCTAGAGTTCCAGATGTAGTAATGGAAAAGTTTTAGGATCAATTTCTTAAATCCTAATTTAACACTGATTCTATCACTATTTCTTTAAGTTGCCATGCTTCATAAACCACCATCATCTTCACTCACAGACATGGCAGACATGTGCTTGTTCAACAAGTGGCTCTCTGTCCTAAACCCTCAGCAGACAGCCTTACACATGCAGACTCAGTAACTCTCACGTGTTCTGAGCACTGGACTGGGTAAATGAAATGTGAAAACCACTAGGACCCCAAGTCCTGACCTCAAAGATTTGCTCTACCATTGGGCAATTTAAGACAATCAAGCACCCTAAGTACTCATTTTACTGCTTAGTTTCATCTAAATCAGAGACGTCACAGTGAGTCCACCCTCCATCTGGAAAATAGGCGTGTTCATAAGAGGAGGAGCCTGGAGACAGCAGGGTGAGACAGGTGTGCTACCAGAGAAGCCTTCCACATCTGGAAACATCTTTCCAGAATGGTTCTGGTTAGAGTTCGTTGAGAAGGCATTTATGTAGAATTTAGAAGATAGAAACAAAATAGCTGCCACTACACATGGAAGGTCATTGTGTCAGACAGGAAGACACAGTGAGAGACAGTTTTACTGGTGTGCAATAGACCACGGGGTCCTCGTACTTGTAAATTCTGTGTCTAGCTTTCCTCCCAACGTCCAGCACAGCCAGGCTGTGGACCCATAGTGAAGCCCCACACAGAGGCAGCCACTTCCCCAGAAGCAGGATTCATTCACTTCACACCACAATTCCAAGAGCACAGACCACTGGCCATCCCTTGACCTTTGACTTCTCCCTTCCAGACCTGCTCTGCTTCAGCTCTGCCCACAGTTGTATTAGGCCTATTTTCTATGATAAATCTCTTCCCATAAGGCTTCTAGCAACTCTGTTGCATTGATGTGAACTTATTGGTACCTGAAGTGGTTTTAAGGAAATGAAACTTTAAGGATGGAATTCCGAAGGTCTGATTAAATTGTGGACAAAGATGCTGAAGGAGAGAACATGCCTCTGAAGGAATCTGGCACTTCAGACACAGAAGGAAACCTTGAGCCAGGCGGGCGACCAAGGACAGAGACTGCTCATCGACCACATGCCCACTGTGACCCAGCATCAAAGGGTGTGACATGTCACAGTGTATAGTGGACCTCTGCCATGGTAAAGTGTGCCCTAGGGTGCATCTGTTATTGGTGCATCCATCCATTCAGCGGATCATTCACTCATACCTTCTCAATGAAATGTGAGTCCACTGTGGACAGGGCACCTTCAGGGAGAAATGGAGCAGCCTCCAACTCTTTCCTCAGTAGGTTAAAATCTAGTTGTGGAAAGAAATAACTAATCAAGGTTCTAGAAAATTCCAATTGCTCTAAATTCTACTGACTAGCAAATGGTTATTGAGAAATTACCTAAAGGCAATTGGTAGGAGAGGGAGATGAGGACACATGACCCTTAGAAGGGATATGGTGATATCTTAAGCCCAGGTGGGCCCCCTCCTCCACCCAAGGTGGAGGAGGTCCCTTTGATGTCTCTTCAGTGGGAAGGACTGGCTTGGATGAGGGCTGGCAGCGTGGTTAGAGCTGAGAGCCAGGGATGCGGGAAACCTAAGATCCTATAGCATCAAGGGGGTTAAAAGTCCATATGGGAAAGATGGGCAGCAGCAGAGTCCACAGGAGGTGTGGGACTGTGGGAGACCCCTGGAGAGAGAGGTCAGTGAGTGCCAGGGGGAGACAGGGAGTCTAGGTGCATCTAAATTAGAAGCCACATTTCATCCTGGAAGGCGAACACTCAAGCCAGAGAGTGAAAATGTCCCTGTGCTGCAGAGAGCAGAGCAGGCTCTCCAGGGTGCCACTCTGAGTCCTCACTCTCTCTTCCTGAGACCAGAGCCTTCTTGTCTTGAGGGGCCATGCCCCTTCCCCAGAAGGTCGGATCCAAAATGAATGCCTCAGTGAGGGGCTTAGAATGGAACCCATTCTTCTAAAATGACACAGCCACCATGTTTCTCTTGACCATTTTAAAACAGTGTGTAACTCCATGGATATCCTATTTCAGTGATGCTGTCACTCCTTCTTACTACTCTGATTCAGTTATGTAAACCATTCCAGAGACAAGAATCTTAGGGAAAATCCTTATGGCTGCATGGTGACTTTTGACCTGTGTGTCTCAAATTCTCTTTCAAGTATGAATTTCAAATTTGCTCAACTGAACACAACCTTACTAAAGCCCTCAGCCTGCAATGAACCATACTCTTGGTATCCAGTTTCTAAATCCCAGGAGGAGCTCATGAGCATTTGAGGAAGGTTTGATCTGTTTCTTGTAGATTCCTTGACAGGTGGGACAAATGACAAAGGTAGCTAGGGCAGCTTCTTGTCCACTCAGAGCACTTGGTCACTGTGCTCAGGTGGGACCACATTGCAGAGCCCCTCAGTCTGGTGATTCCTCTCCCCTTGTGGAAGATGGGGACCACTCAGTTCTTCAGGTGACTTCTTGGCACAGAGGGATGGAAATATGTGGGGGACCAGGGAGAGGTGTCTGACTCCAGGGAGAGGGACAATGCTCTTCATCTCTGAGACATCATATTTTACAGGGAATATCCCCTTGTTCATGTGAATGCCCTTATTAAGTCCTAAAAATAAGGGAGCTAAGAAACTGTATCTTGTTGCACAGAGCTGCTGAGATACAAGGACCCCCCACTTGTTTTAATAGCCTGTTTACACCTCCAAATTTTTGATTTTTAAGCATAGATCCAGCAACCAGTATGAAGTTGGTCCATTGCACATGATTTTGTGTTTCGGATCCTTCCAACTTTCCCCAGTGATATTTTTCTGTGTGGCACAAGCTCCTGTCTGGGTGCAATGCCACTCAGAATCTATGAGGCTGAGGAGAGAAGGACACAGAAATCAAAGCCAGGGACAGAGGGTAGACTGGTACTATAGACAAAACTGAGGCTGCTCAGGTGGAAACCCACCAAGGGCTCCAGGTCTGTGCCCAGGACTCCTCTGGTGAGGAGACAGAGGGGCACACTGCATTGCATAGCAGCCTGGTGCCCAGGGCACAGTCAGCACTAGCTTAAGGTCATGTTCAATTGGTGAGGTGCTCAGGGTCAATGCAAAGACAGCCCTCACCTGCCATGGGACCATCCCTCAGTGATGTCACTACTGCCTGGTTTGCCCAGCTCCAGCCATTCAGTGTGTTAAAAGGCACAAGTTCTCTGATGAAAGCTCAGATAACATCCTGGGAAATGATTCGTTTTGCCAAAGTTTGAATATAAAAGAATTTGAGTAAATGAATAGAAGAGATGAGAAATGAATATAAATGAGTGGAATCTGCCTGTGCCAGCTGGGGAGACCTTCTGAAGGTCATTTACCATATTCTCTATCTGCAGATGGGTTTGTCCCAATTGTGGATCGGGACAATGTCACATGGTTTCAAGCATAGTGAAGCCATAAGACTTTCCAGAAGCATCTCCATCTCTTATCTCTTTAGTGAGGTACTAAAGAGGAAGTGTTTTAATGGATAGAGATTTTAAATTTCTGTTGAAAAGATGCATGAGGAAAGATTATTCTATGGCAAGAGAAATCATGTCATGTCATGGGTTTAAAATGATGAAGAGATGCCTTGAAAAGGGCCAGGAGGGGATTACCTGGTGCTAGAACTATCATGTGCCTTTATGTGGGAGGCTACATGTATATTGCTCAAAAATCATGGACAAATTTGTTTAAAACATGTAATGTTCATTACCTGTGATTTATATATCAATAAAGTGGATTTTCCAATGTCTGACTCGGAATGTGTTTTAGTTAATTTCATGTAGTGAACCATCAGGCATATGTATTTTCATTTCTGTGAGTTTTGAGTCTTCAGCTACAAGACAACTGGCAAAATATGTGAGTATTTGCATTTGCACAGAAGGAATGATGGACGAGGCTCTAATATTAGTAAAAGGAATCAAGATACCTGTGTTCTACTATGTACAATGGACTTTGTATTTATTACCTTTGTGTACATCCCTAAGGGTGGTGAGTTGGGTTATTTTATACATCACTTTCACTGGGCCACTGCCAGGATAGTTAGGTCAGACATTAATATAGATCTTCCTTTGATGGTACTTTGGATGAGATTCATATTTAAGTCAGTAGAGTTTCACTAGTAAGTATGTTAGCAAGTAAACTAACATTTTCACCAGGAGAGGAAACACATTGTCTTCCATAATGTGAGTGGGCTTCATCAAATCAGTTGACTCAGATGTGACTAGAATGAATAGACAATCCCTTCCCCAGATCAGAGAGAATTGTCCCCTGATAGTCTCTGAACTGCAGCATTGGCTCTCCCTGACTCTCCAGCCCACCGTGCAGATATTGGGTTTAATTGCATTAGCCAATAACTGATAATGAATATAGATAGATGACAGACAGAGAGATCAACCAATCCTAGTAGTCTGTTTATCTGGAGAACTCAGGCCCGTATAGACAGATATTCTTAGATGAATAGAGTCATCCCAGTGCATCAAGAGGCTAGCCCCAGTCTTGAGTGGTCTGTGTGGGAGCTGCAAGTCATCAGCAGGAGTGTGTGGCACTCACGAGATCTTTCTGCCTACTATCTCACGAAAAATGGATTTCTATGAATGAAATCCAGCAGGTCTGAGAGGGACAAATCAGACTCCACTGTGGTTGTGAACATAGGGATCTCTCTTAAAGAACGTTCATTGTTGCATAGAATTACAAACATTGGACTTAAACCAGAGGTTAAGTCCCAATTCTGCAACCTAATAGCTATGGGATTTGGTCAAGTTGTTTAATTATGGGTTGATTCCCTCAAGGGAAAAAGAGGACAATAATAGCACTGTCCTCATAGGTTTTCCTCTGATAACTGCATTTCTGATTCAATGAAATGTTCCCAGTGAAGGCTATTATTGGATCCATAGCAAATTGCTAATAAATGAACATGTTCTTATTTTCCCTGAGTCTTCTATAGATAGCAGAAGAGAGTAGTGAATATGCAGTTGAGCTGGAACTTATGGCTCTGTCATTGACCTTGCCACTAGTGTGAACCATGGTTTCTCCATAGGAAAGCCAGTGTACAATTTGACAAGTGTCCACTTAAACATGGTATGTGCACATGATGGAATATTATGAAGCCTTAATCATGAAGGAAGTCCTGCCCTTGGACACAAGAGCCACATCCGTGGAATATATGTGTATTGAGATAAGCTTTCACAAATAGACAAAGAGTGCATGGTTCACCTTATCCGAGGGATCTAAAATAGTCAGATTCCTGGATAAGAGAACTGAATGGTGGTTGCTGGAACTGGCAGGTGGGGAACGGGGAGCTGCTGTCAAAAAGTACAAAGTTTCAGTTCTGCAGATGCACAAGTTCTGGAGATTTGATCCACAGATAGAACCATGCTACACTCTTCAAAACTTGATAAGGAGTTAGATCGTGTTTAAAAGTTCTTTCCACAGTTAAATACCTTTTAAGCTTGCAAAATGGGCAGTTAGCTAAAGAAAGAGAATAGAACATTTGCCCAATTCAGAAATTAAGCAAACTACAGTAAAAGACGAAAAATTCTATGTATTTATGTATATATTCAAAAACACAAAGCACGGTGTTTTTTTTTTCATTTTTACTTTTCCCTGTTTTTTGTCTTTGATGGAAAATGACTTTGCGAGGTATGTATCCTAAAATGTTTGTTGAATAAAAAAATTAAGGAAATGAACAAATAACAATGATCCTCTTCCTTCCCCTCAGGTTTGACTGTGTCACCCACAGGACAATGGCACTTCTCCTACAAATGTCCCTCCACTTCATGCCCAGCTGGGAATTGCTCTCGACTCTCAGGGCCCCATGAGAGAGAGGATGAGGACTGACTTTGTCTATACCAGGGCTGGAGGACCACAGTGCAGAAAATTGCACCTTTCATTTTTCTTCCCAGAGAAGTGCCCACTGGGACATGCTTAGCCTTGAAGTCATGTGCTCCTTGGACAAGTCACAGAGGAGGTCATGATGCCTGTAGCATGACCTTCCCATCCTGCCAGTGGGGACCTGGGAGAGGGAAGCCAGTGGAGGGGGCAGATCTGCAAATTGAGGGGTGGGGGACCACCAGGGTTGAGAAGCTGACTTCAGCCTGTGACTGCATGAGACCAGCTGGTACATCCCCTCAGGGATGGGAACAGGTGAATGACACTGCCCTGCACCTCTGCTGTGGCAGTAGAGCAGACAAAGGTACTCAGCACTGGGTGTCTGGGACAGGTGGCAGCTTCCCAGGCCTGAACCAGCCTGGTTGCAGCTCCACCCTCCTGGCCACTTCCTGACACTTGCAGGAGTGATTTTGTACAGAAGGCTGACATTCATGTGGGGCTGTGCCAAGCTGCTGGCACAGAGGAACAGAGCCGAGTCTCCCAGCTCCAGGGAGCTCAGGTTGAGTTCAGATCTGAAGTCAGGGAACTGCTGTGCTATAAATCGGGCCGGGATGTCCCCTTTCTGTCTCTGTTCCCCGTTGTAATACTCGAAAAGTAACTGGGGGCCCTGGCCCAGGGTCTGCTTGTACCAGGACACATAGAGGTGTCCAGCGTGAGGGGAGCATCTCAGGGTCATTTGCTGTCCTTTGGATGTGACCAGGTGTTGTGGGGTTTGGGAGACTCCAGAGTCCACTGGGCCTGTGGGAGGAGATGGAACTGAGGGGAGAGCCCAGGAGGAAGGTCCTGCTGCAGCCATCCTGGGCTGACAGGTGCCACAGGAATGAGGGGCACAGAGCAGAGGCTGTACCCAGGACTCACCTGCTGTGTCCAGGACTCACCTGTTCCCAGGAGACAAAGGGCCAGCCAGCAGAGGAGCCTGGAGCCCATGGCAGCATCAGGAACCCAAGGTCTCCTGGTTGAGGGGTGGGGCCTCCTACTAGGCATTCAGAGGTTGTGAAGGCCTAGCCTCCCATCAGCGTCACATGGCATGCTCTCACATGACCCTCCATGCTGGCCACCTGACCCAGTCCACCCAGTGACAAGACCCAGCCTGTACCTGCTGCTCCCTTCCTACCCTGCACAGCCCTGATCTGCAGGTGGGTCAGCTTGAGCACCCTCCTCCTGGGCCAGTTCCACACCCTGTGTCCTTCCATGCCAGTTCCACCTCTGCAGTGCTGCTCCAGGCCTGACGCTGATTCCCTGTCCTGGCCTCTCCACCCCCTTCTCCATTTATTACCCAATCAGCAGCAGAGAAACTTCCTTTCAGGTCCCAGGCACTCTTCTCTCCACTGAACAGTGATGACTCTGTGTTTACTTTCAAGTGTTCAGGACCCACTCAGAGAACTCCAGCTGCTTCCCTGTTGCAAGCAATCAACCAGCATCCCCTCAGCCCTGCTCTCCTGGGCCACCTTTGAAGGTTTGCCAAGTGCCCTGCAGCTCTATGAAACCACAGTGCCCCAAGTGGTCCACAGCCCACAGTGTCGTGTTTGTTCCATCCTCGGGTCCATATTAGCATTCCTGAATACCCTGGCACACACTGCTATTTACTCTTCTGCTGCAGTTATTTTAACCTCCACTGGACCCTGCAGGCCCATCCACCTCCCACCCTCCTGAGGCAGGAAGGGCTGCTGAGAGCTGGGGAAGAAGCCCTGAGGTTTTTACAAGGGCAGGAAGTGTCTCTGAGGGACACTCCAAGTGTCTCTCCAAGCCACTGCTACAGAGATGTGTGGCAGAGTCCCCCAGCTGTGTGGTCAGGATCTTCAGGATGGAGAAGGATCCCTCAGGCCTCTCAGCTGAGAATCGATCCCTGAGAAATCCAGCCTCCTCTGAAGGAAACTTCTTACAGAAATAAACCAGAAACTCTGGTCCCTTTCCCAGAGTCTGTTGGTACCAATAGAGAGAAGAATGACCAGCAACAGGGTCACAGCTCAGAGTCACATCCTGTCCTGCCTCTGTGACAGCGTGGCTGGGGGCTTGTCTGACTTCAGGTTCCATACATGCTGTGGAGGAGGCAGAGCACAAGGAGAGAATGAAGGGCGAGTTTGGAGTTGCCCTCCGGTAAAGGTTAGATGGGACTGGCCCGAGCTCTCTGAGGACTTACCTGGGCCCAGGAGACCAAAGATCACCCAGCAGAGGAGGCTGCTGTCCATGGCAGGGTGGAGGAGGCTGAGGCCTCGCCAGCTGGGACTGTGGTGCTCAGCAATGACAGGAGGAAATGCAGTGACATCAAGCCTGTGCTGCACCCACTGACTCACGCATGTCCCAAGGACAGCAGGGATCTGAGGAGCATGTGGACACATGTGCCAGATGGCATCCCTGAGCATCCTGAAGTGTGCAGACGGGGTTAGGTGGCATGTGTGACAGGCGCCTTTGATAACACAGGCTTGAGGCCAGCGAGGCAGTCGTAAGACCAAATACAACCATGGGACCCACTTTCCTCCCTGGGGGTCGATGCAAAGTCCACTGCAGAGGCCCTGACCCTGATGGTTTCCAATGCTGGGAGAAAAGAGACAAAGGAAGGAGAAGGTGACACTGTAAATGTCACTGTGGAGAGGAAATCCAGAGGGAAACTGAGACCTGAAACCCACAAGGCCATTTCAGAACAAAGGAAGGTGAATAGGGGAACAGCAAGCTCCAGGCTGAGTGGGTCCTGGTCCATGTTTCCCGCCTGAGGTTTCAGAGAATGTGACCATGCAGACATGGGGCTCCCATCAGGGGAGGGATTCAGAAAGTGAAATGGAAATTAAATTAGAGACAAGCAGAAATAAAGGACAATGGAATTTGAAAAGACACTATATACATATTTGTATATATATATGTATATTCATCTATATATATATATATACACACACACGCAGATATCTATATATGAATTTTTTAAACACTTTTAAAAGGCAGGATCTCCTACTGTCCTTTGCAGTTGGTTCCCCTTGGGACCCATTTTGGAAGTCCCTTCTCTTTTATCCCTGTGCTCTCTGCTGCTGACCTTGGGTGGCAACAGTCCTGAGGGTAGGGATTTCTTGGTGATGAGAAGAAGCATGACAGTGGTCAGACCTGAGTTTTAGAGAGCTGGGGGACAGGTTATCTCCCTGGTCCTGTACAACGTGTGACAGAGGTGACACCGGTGCTTGTTTGGAGGACCCAAGTGAACTCTTCAATTGAAAGATTTTCGGCATCACAGTCTTCTTTTACTTCGTGTTAGAAAAATAATTTTTAGAATCAGACTTAATTTTAAAAACCAGACCTAATTACAATCACATGCTTGTAATCCCATAGGCTCCAGAGGATGAGGCAGGAGGATTGGGAATTCAAAGTCATCCTTAGCAACTAAGCAAGGCCATAAGCAACTCAGTAAGACCCTGTCTCCAATCAAATACATAAAAAGGGGATTGTGAGGTGGCTGAGTGGGTCCAATCACTGGTACAAAAAAAGAAAAAAAAAAAGCTAGACCCCAAATTTTATTTTTCATCAGTTGATGGAGCAACTGATGCCATGTGTGTGGAATTCGCAGGGGCTTTTAAGGTTTGCAGCTTCTCTCTGAGGTTCTATGAGGAATGTGCAAAGCCTCCAGCTGCCCCTACAGCCTCCTGGTTGTGCCCACAGGATTTGTAAACAAGAACGGGATGACTATTCAGGGCTGTGTTTTGACTGCTGGCACAGAGGCACATGGCTGAGTGCTCAGGCTCCAGGGAGGCAGGTGAGGGGTTAAGAGAGTGTTGGGAACCCAGGTGAGAAGCCCCTGGGCACAGTCTGGTTTTTCACCAGTGCCTTATAATGGGGGAGGAACCTGAGCTCAGGGGCTTCTGAGCCTCTGTTTGTTCCAACACATGGCAGTATGTCCCAGAGGCTGCTCACATTCCAGGGCCTTCTTATGTGTTGCTTCCATGATGAGGTGTCTTGGTGTCTGGCTAATGCTGGTGTCCATGGGGACTGTGGGGAGGAATGGACAAAATTCAGGCTGAGCTCAGGGGGAAGGATCTTACCCCAGCCCCAAGGAACAGGATTGGAGTCCTAGGACAGCCCCTAGGAACACAGAACTCACTTGCCCAGAGGACACAGAGGACCATTCAGCAGAGCAGCCTACAGGCCAGGGTGGAGTCCGGTCCCACAGGCCTCTTTGGACTAGGAGATCCTGCCCAGGGAGTGTCTTAAAGTTCCTGGGTCCTGGTAATTGGTTTTGCCTGTGATGTCACTGTCCCTGACTGTTTCCCCAGCTCCAGGGGATATTTCTGCCCCCCACCATGACATTTTACCTAGATTCCTCTAGAAGGTGCACCTGCATTGACCAGGCTGGATGAAGGGCATGGATGCACCAGGAGCAGAGTCCCCTCTCTGCTCCTCAGGATGCTCCTCTGAGTGCTGCCCTTTGCCCTCACCTGCTGTCCTCATTACATGGCTCCCTCCACCTCTCCCTCCCAGGACCCCTCTCAGGACAGACCACTTCCCCCTCAAGTGATCTCCCTCTCCCTTGCTCAGGGACAGCACCCTAGAACCATTGCTCCCTCCATGTCTAATCTTGATGGCCAGGCTGTGAGGAGGGAGGATGATTAGATGATCATGGTGCCCTTCTGGACCACTCTCACCATTTAAAGTGCATGCCTGTGACTCCAGCCTGGAGCCAGGCACTGGGGAGGTGCTGGGAGGAGTAGCCTCTGTCCCTGTCTCTGTTCTTGAGACCAAGAGGCTTGGCAGTGCGTATTGCAAACATGTCTGGCTCACAAGATTCAGAAAGAGAACATTTTTCACAGATGTGTCTTCACTCATAACTTAATGGACAGGTTGTGTCCATATGTCCAGCAGAGAAGGTCAAGGAGAGTTGCTCCATCACTTAAAGTCTTCAGGTCCTTCATTGTTGGTGGTGTTGGATGAGTGGGTGACAGTACTGGAGCCCCTGCTCAGCTGACCAGAGGGATTCTGCAAGGCTCTGTGTGTGGAGAACTGAGCTGCCCATCAGGTGCCCTGGAGGCTGCTGCAGACTGACCCTCCACGGGGCCCACAGAGATAGAGAGCAGAGGCTTGGGCACAGGGAACTCACTGTCCCCACAGCTTCCTGGCTGCATGGCAGGTTTGTGCACAGGCAGCCAGTGACTCTGCAGGGCTGTGCCTTGGCTGCTGGCACAGAGATACAAGGCAGAATCTTTTGGCTCCAGAGACTTGACATGAAGGTTTAAGTGAGCTTTGTCTGGAGATTCAGGTGAGAAGCGACTTGGAACCGTTTCATTTACAATCATTTCCTTATTATTGTAGCTAAACATAACTTTCAGGAATTGCTTGGAGTCCTGCTTATACCAGTACATTGCATCATGATCTAGATTTTGCTCACATTTGAGGGACTGCTTCTCTCCAGCCTGGGCCAGGAGATATTTTGGAGTCTGAGAAACACCTGAGTGCAAGGGACCTGAGAAAGGAAGAAGCAGAAGTCATGAAAATCCCAGGAGGCAGCCCTGGCTGTAGGCAAGGTCAAACCTGTCCACACCACCTGGGCCCAGGACTCACCTGCTCCCAGGAGGCAGAGGGACACACAGCAGAGGAGCCTGGAGCCCATGGTAGGTCAGGCAGGCCAGGCCAGACCCCAGCTCAGGATTGCAGTGTGCAGAGTCAAAGCCTTTGCAGCCTCCACTGCTCTGTCAGGGCTTTGCTGGCGATGTCCCTACTGTGACACTTCCCTGTTCTCAGGGTCTCCAGGAACACAGGCTCCTCTTTGTTCCTGTCTTCAGCTTGCTCCTGTCACAGTGTGTGTGGACCTGCTAGAGGAGGTGTGAGGGGTGGGCATGCAGCCTGCAGGCTGTGTCTGACAGCCACTCCTGCAGCAGCAGCTCCCTCCCTCCCTCTGACCACAGGAGGAGCACCCTGTCTTCCTCTCCTTTCCAGGACAGTGTCAGAGTGAGGCTGGTTCCCTGCTCTGGAACTTTTCTTTGCTTTTCCAGTAATGCTGGATGACCTCACTCACATTGTGGCTCCCTTGAATGTCTGTCTGTGCTCAGTAGCCCCCAGACCACTTCAGGCATGGGCAGGACATTGTCCTGACCTCTCACCCAAACACCAGCTGCCACTATTTAAGATGCATGAATGTGATGACACTCAGGAGCACACTGTTGGTGTGACTTGAGGGGACTAAGCAACTGTCCTGCTACCTACAATGTTCTCTTTGGAGAGCAGGGCTGTGAGGTGCTCTGGTGAAGAGAGGGTAGGGACTAAGTAGTCACTGTGTGTTGGGAGGCATGAATTTATAGAGGTCAGAGACAGCGTGGAAGTTGGGGAAATCTCTATGGAATTCGTGGTAATCCGTGCTCTACTCTGTGCTTCGGGCAGAACATAAGTATGATGAGAGAGAACACCATCCTCCATCCATGACTCTAACAGCTGGTGCTTAGGAATCATGGTCATTTCTGGTACTGCTGTGTTCCTGGTGTGAAATATAAAGGGCTGGTTGGAGATGCAGCTCAGTGGCAAAGCAACCCTGAGTTCAATCCCCAGCACCAGGAAAAATATGTTTTTCTGCATTTCTGCTTTTTATCATGGTTATAAGATTATAAAATTTTCAGCAGATTTTGAAAATTGCTCAAAAAGATAATAAACTTAGGTGACAATGAAGACACATAAACCTCCTCCAGTGGATTGGTTGCACATTTCAGGGTGAACTGCAAGATCGAATTTGACAAGCAGGGCCTGTTTTCCTGTTTAACTATTTTCCTGGACATTTACTTCAGGCATGTGGCAGAAGCAACGTGGAAGCAGAGAGAGATTCAGAGTTGCCTTCTACTTGACCATTTGAGCCCTCAGAAAATGTCGCTGTGTTGCATACTGAGATTTTGAAGAAATGTCTTCAGAAAAAAGTTCAAACAACAGCCTTAAAAGAAGACAAAGTAAAATGTTCCCACTCTGATCTGCATGTGGTTGTGGCTCAGAACCATGTCATTGTATCTCCAGGTGACTTGATATTATCAGACAGTCTGGACAATTCAAGATTCCTTGGATCCTTCTAGGTGGAGGCAGATGTAGGAGGAAGAATCAGGAAGGGAGCAAATGCTGCTATCCTGATGGGAACATGTCTCATCCAGAGCAGGATTTACCTGCATTGCTGGAACAGTCAGCCCAGTATCACAGAGGACCACCCAGCTGGTGAGGAAGAGTAAAAACCTTTCCAGTTGTTTCCTGATATTCAGGAATGAGGGCTATGGGTCTCCTTTGGCCTGATCAGTAGAGTTCCCCCAGTTGTTATTATCTCTGCAGACTCCCTAAGGAAAGGCTGGGCTTTCAGGATCATCAACTGCCCTGGGAGTTCAGTCACCACAGGGCTTGGTTGGACAGGACAGAGCTGAGATGATACTACCCCCAGAGCCTCCCTTACATCACAGAGGAACTGACCCTCCATTTGTGCCTGCTGGGTATCCAAACCTCCTCAGCTCCTTCCAGTCCCAGGCAGTCCAGGCTGTTGGCTGGGACAGCAGCACCTGCTCTTCACTGCAAAGGGCAGAGCCGGGTACATACAGCCCACACCACAGGACTGACCTCAGCTCCTGCAGACTACAGGTTCCCAGATATGTAAACACAAGCTTCCTCTTAACCCTCTCTCATCCAGAGCATTCTCTCAGGCCTTGTTCAATTTGCTGGATCTCAACAGCATCACAGCTCCCCCTTGTGGCCCCAGGGTCAAAAGTGCTAGGACTTAGTCCTGCAGTGGACCAAGGGCAGCATGTGGCAGGGGTCTTAGAGACTTCATGTGAGAGGAGAGGGTGATAATCAATCACTTCCTGCCCTTCCCTCTCCAGACTTCTTTCTCAATAGCCCCCCTTCTGAGAAACCTGATGCCCCTTGTGTGAACAAGGCAGGCATGGGGTCTCCCCAAGGTCAGGCCTCAGGCAATCAGGTAGGAAAGGATCACTGAAGGACTGTTGTAATAGTGATTGATCGGCTTTGAGGGACCTCAGCCTTAGGAACTTCCACAGGAAAAGAGAAGGAGCCTCCACCCAGGAAGACACAAGTCTGACCAGGACTCCCTCTGCCCCTCAGGCCTGTGAGGTGAACAAGCCTGTGGTCCAGGTCCACACCAAGAGGTGAGCCTTGTGGCAGAGACAACTCCAGGGACTCCAGCCCCTGGGAATGATAAACCCAGGCACAGTGACTGAGGATTATTGAATAGCTTCTGAGTGTTAAAGATTGGTGGAGTGAAATCAAAATCCAGATTTTTCAAGAATAAATTGCTTTAGCTATTCTCAACTAGAGATTGTGTGTGTTGTATATCTTTCAGGACATTTGGAAGCATGTAGGGGCATTGTGCTGCCCAAAATTTTCAGTTTTCAAAATTCAAATACTGTTGAGGAAACCCTCATTCAAAATGGAAATGTTCTATTCCAAATGAGTTCATGTTGATAAAAATGGACAGTGAAGACTTAAAATGACAGAAATTAACGAACCAGCCCTGTATTTGAAAGAATCTGGAGAGGGCTTCTTTTCTTATTCAGAACAAAAGGAAGATAGCTCAGAAATCAATAAAGTCTAAAATTTGGACAAATGCATTCAAGTTTTGAAATTATTATGGGATTACTACAATAAGTGACAGGTGGATTCACCCCTCCCTCTCTTCAGGCTGTTTCCACCCAAAATATGCTAAATGAGATAAGAGCATACATTCTCTCTACTTAAATTTCAATGGTTTTTTTATTGTCATATATTTGACTGTGGGGTTGATGATGTAACTTGGTGGAAGAAAACAAAATTTGACTATGATCGATGGATGGAACCAACAAACGGAAATAAGCATGGCAAGTCTCTTAAGTAAAAACATATAACTTCCTGTGCACAGGTGGTCATACAGACCTCAGATCACACCATAGCTGCAGCACTGCTTTTCAAGGATAAGGGAACTATTAAATTAATTGTGCCATGCTAACGGTCACTGAGGAGGCACGTTTTTCTTTGTAGGGAGAAGCAGAAAAAGAATTTGATCTGATGATGTTTGCAAGAATTTCATATATTTCTTAAACCATGGATGAGGAGGGAATTCAGAACATCAGGAGGGACCCACAGGGCCACTGGTAGGAGATGATTAATAATGGTCCTAATGGGGTGTGGAATTGCTGCAGAGGTATTATCAGAGGTGGGAAGAGAACATTGAGGAAGGCAATAGGAGGGTGGGCAGAGCTATCTTTAGTTGAACTTACTTGTAATTCTGAGTCTAAAACTTAAGAATGGAAGGGAATAGCACAGATGGGTTAAAGGAAATGATCACTAGAAGTGAAAAAACTTAGAAATAAAGTATTTTCTAGATGTTGGAAGTCATCAAGCAATCTGGGAGTTTTTAGGGAGAAGAGACAGAAATGGTGCAGAAGACATATTGAAAGGCCAAATTGGAAGATAACTCTTGCTAGGCCCTGGCTGCACAGTTTTCAGCTCACACAAACATAGAAGAGGCCCACATGTGATATTGCCCTCCATGTTGGACTCAGTTGTCCTTGTGAGAAAGCTGTGAGGCATCAGGACCCACCTGCTCTCCATCTGGTGTCTTTCTACCCCAGTCTTCTGGATGAGATGCTCTATTGTCATTGTTCTTGTCTTCCCTAGATCCAGCACAACACAAGACCCTTGTCCTTCAAGAGAGAGGACAGCAGTCTAGGACAACTGCTGAGATTGTGGGGGAGAGAGAAGGGGAAGCCCCAGGTTTCTGCACCTGCACAGGGTGACTCTGCAGTGCTGTGGCTAGGCTGCTGGCACAGAGGTACGTGGCTGAGTCCCTGGGTTCCGTGGGCTGGATCTTCAGGGTGGAGAAGGAGGTCTCTGGCATGGCAGCTGAGAACCGATCCTTGGGCATCCCTGTATCATCTATAGAAGCCTGGTTTCTAAAGAAAATGAGCAACTCCAGTCCCTGCACCACAGTCTGTCTGTACCAGAAAAGGGTGTCATGGCCTGAAATTGGCTCACATCTTAGAGTTATGGCTTGTCCTTTCCTTGCCACCTCATGTCTGGGTGTCTGGGTGACTCCAACATCTGTAAGTTCTACAAAGAAGCAGAAGTTGGGTGCAGAATGAGGGATGTGATGGCATTTGTAACTAGCAATGTCCAAAAGTTTACATTCTTTATCTGGAGACTCACCTACTCTCAGGAAATACAGAAGAACACAGCTAAGGATCTTGGTGACTATGACAGGGTTGTGCAGAAGGAGGTTTTACCCAAAGGAGGCCCTTGTGAGTATGAACAGTGGAGCTGAGCATTCTGGTGCTTCTGCCTCCCCAGGGCAGGAGTTGGTCTGGCAGTGACATCACTGTCCCTCTCACTGCTCAAAGAACCTCCTTCCAAATGTGACCATTGACCCTCTGCCCACTGACTGTACTGATTTGTTTGTGCTGAGTTGAGGTTGGTTCATTCAAGGATTCCAAGCATGTCCATCGGTTGTCACCTCTCCTATGCTACTTCTCACATGCACCATTGCAGATCACTCTGCCTTCTGCATGTGTCACATGTCGAACTGTTGCTGGATATTTATACTTTGATGTGTGAACAGCACCCCAATTCTGGGGCCCAATGATTCTCTTTATAAATCTGAAGAACTTCATTATTTCTCTCAATTTTCCAGACATATAAAATCAAAGTAATTTATTGTTTAGTTAGGGCTTTGTCCCAGACTCCTCTAGAAGCATTTGAAGGTAGTCATTATGAAGAGGTCAGAGTTAATTCCCAGAGAGGGCATGTCTGCGGAGGATGCATTCTTGTACAGGCTAGAGACTAATGCTCTTGTGCCGCATGGTCCTTCCCTGCCCATACCACATTGCAAGCTCGAAATTTTGTTAGTCATTCAGGCACTGGTGTGGACTGAAGAGAGATAAATGAACACTTTGCTTTTCTTCAAGGCACCTCAATAAATAGCTCTGCAGTTAATTATGATCTTCTTACATCTATGAAAAAGTTTCAATGATTAACATCTGACTCAAAAATATATCCATTGGTATCAACCAACAGATTCAGGTTCTGGTGGGCAGATGAAAATCCAGGACATGGCCTGCTGGTTAGGGTGGGCATAGTAAAATGATTTCTGTTCATAGAGAAGCTCGAACACACAGGCTCCCTGGTTTTGGTGTTGGCACAAAGATGCACCTCAATTCCCCATACTGGAGAACATGGACTTCACAGAGAGAGAGAGAGAGAGAGAGAGAGAGAGAACAGTAACTGTGTGGCCTGGGTGTTAGACAGTGGAGTAGTCCTACTGGCAGAGAATCAGCCATGTTCACTTTTCCCTTGTTAGGGTTTATTTGTGTCAGTGTGTGTGTGTGTGTGTGTGTGTGTGAGTGCGTGCACGCACACGTATCCATTCTGTTCACCCTTGTGCCTGTCTCCCTGTCCTGGTGTCTTGAGGCTCTGCCACATCCTGGGACCCAGGTGTGAAGAAGGCAGAAGCTAGACACAGAGCCTGGACAGAAGATGGAACCAGAAACACATAGATGCCACTTTGAATCAGGACCCAGTGTTCCAGGATGGGGAACATCTACCTGCAGCCTGGACTGATCTCCAGGATATGAGGAGTCATGAAACAGGAACTGTGAGCAAAGAAGAAGTTCAGCCCATGGCTGGAGCAGCTCTGTCCTTGGTGCTATGATCCTTCCTAGGGACATAAACATATCTATGGACTTGGGCCCTGGGAAATTTTCTTTCTGGTGATTGTACATGTGGGCTTCAGAAGTTGGGAGCCCCTCTGACTCAGAGCACCTGCACCATCCCCCTTGTGGCCCTGGCTGGAAATCCCATCACACAGTGGGACCAGGCCAGCCTGGGTTATAGTCCCTGTGCTGCCTTTCCTACATCAGGGCACACAGCTGTCCCACCAGCTCCTTCTCGCCACTCTCCTATGCAGGCCTGAAGGTGACCCATGGAGCAGGGACTGAGGGAGCCTTTCCACACCTCTCTCAGTAGCCAGCACACAGCTGCCTCAGTGGTCTGCATTTGCCTCCTGAATCTCCTTCTCCTTAAAGGCCTTTCCTGCAGCAGGAAGGGACATCTATGATTGCACTGTCACTGAGGTGTGTGCTGCGCACCTGTCTCCATGACTATGGGGAGAGGTTCAGGACAGGGTCCTTGTCTACCACAGCAATGGCCCCTAAGCAAACATGTCTGTGGGTTCAAGAGACAGGGGTGGGTGAGTGGGAGGGGATGCAAATCAGGTGCCCCTCCTATTCTTCACATGTGTGCTTCTCTGTGAAAAAAAATAGACACCCATTTTGACTGTACCCTCTTGTGGTAGTGCTATGTTCCTGGCTGTGTGAAGGATCCCAACCTTCCCTAAACCTGATGCTCACTATTGGTTTTAACTGATTTGCACAAGAATAGTGCCTTCAGGTTCAAACTTTCTTTTTCCTGTTTTCTCAGTATTCACAACAAGGGTTCAAAGTTCAGGGACCAGGCCTGAGTCTTTCATTAATCTCCAACTTCCAGATATTTCTCTCAGCTCCTATAGAGAAGAACTTACAGTGCCCCTGGTGACCAGTGGGTGAGGCTCAGAAATGAACCCTTGGAAGACCCAGTGTGAACTCTGTTGTTGGCCTGGTTCAGGTCTATTGAGACTTAAAGGATATTAGTTCTTCAGTGGTTTGAGAATATAATTCTTTCTAGACCAAGAGTAAAAGCACTTGGGAGAGGGATGTAGAGGTCAGGAAATGTAAAGTCCCAATGTCAACCTCAGTGCTGGTGAAGGAGGGGCTAAACTTTGTAGCCAAGTGATCTGGCTAAAAACCCTGCAAACTGAGGTACTAAAGGTTTGACTCTCCTTTATAGAGTGACAGGGCTGTCCTGATTACCTTCACCATAATTGTGAGTCAGGAGACTAGAAAACATCTTCCTTATTAGTCAAAAAACACACAGATAAGCTTAGAGGACCTGAGCTGAGCATGCCCAGTTCCTTCCTTCAACATCACAATCGGATCACTCAGTTTTCCTGCCACACAGACCAGTGAGAGGAAGAAATGAGGCTCCAGAGTTTCCTCACACCTGCCCATCAAGGGCAGATCTCCAAGGAATAAGTGTGTCTCCTTCCCCCAAAATTCCTTTCACTTGCCCAAGGGAAGGCCAATCTAAATCCCCCTATTTGTCATCAACTCCATCTCTTCTGATGTGTGATGTTCCAAGCATTAAACAGTGTTTCCATTGCACTTTTTGTTTCTATTAGAATGATATACATTTAGCAATTCTCTCTCCCTATGCTATTACCTAATGCTTTAAATTTAAACAGAATTTCCAAATTTTTAAAATGCTATTTAAAAGCGTCTTGTTCCTTCTCACCAACAAGAAGCATTAGCCATGTTCAGTGGCATTGAACAAGTCCTTTGATTTTCTGTCTGACTCCTGGTCTACATCATTGGCTTCTTAATGTATCCTGCTAGATCTTCTCTGAGGAGAGGTGTGCCCCTCACAAGGTCTGGGGCATCTTAAACAAGCACTATGAAAAGAAACACAGCACACCTCCACTCTCCTCTCTCCTGCAGTTCCACCTAAGTTTCCCTCTTTGTTCTGCCTGCTTCCCCTTCATATGTCCCTTTGTGCATTAGACCTTCCTAAGTGTCATTATTTTACATTAACTAGGCAGAGTCCTTGAGTCTCAGACTACAGCTGAAGGTCAAATAATGATGTCATTATTGATCTCACCAGGCACCCCAACATGACTGTCCCAGCTGCATGTGAGCTTCAAATGCTAGTGATTTTCAGAGCCATTCCTCCAAAGACCCCAAATCCCATGTTCCTTGGGGAGTGCCTCCAGGGTGTTCCGAGATCCTGCAGCCTTCCCCTTAGTGGACTCTTTTGGGCCTTGTTATCCTGTGTGCCATACTAATAACTCTACTAAATCTCTCTGTGTTTTGCTATTTCCTTTGAGATCAATTCACCCTGAATGCACTTCCTCTTCCCTGTAGAGTCTCTTTTTTCCTGGAATTGGGTTTCCAATTGGGGAACAGGAAGACTTCTAACGAGGTGGCACTGTTCCTGAAATCTCTTCTGTAATGGTTCAAATTTCTCATTTTGGTTGGCAGTGATTTTATAAATGATTTTATAAATTTGTTTCAAATTTCTCATATCTGAGTCCCCTTTGCTCCATTTATTAGCCTAGCGACAGTGGGAAGATTACACACACCCTGCTTAGTTACCCTCCTCTGCAAGATGGAGCACAGACAGAATGTTCTCAGAACCTAGTGGAAATTCCAGGATACTGCAAACTACATGCAAAGTACATAAGGGTTACAAATATTCTTCCTTTATTCCTGTCCTGAAGGAAAGAGGGAAGCTGAACTTCCAACCACTGCTGAGTCTCATCTGTTCTCTTAGCGGATTTAAATTCCCTGTGACACAGTTTTCCAAGCACAACATTCTTTAAGCATATTCAAGATTTGCAATAATTGTGCTGATTGGTTTTGGATCCTCATGTGTACCTGGTCAAATTCCCTTCGCCTTGAGATCCCTTCTTCATTACTTTTTTCTTCAACAGAAAGTGCCTGGCTGGTTGTGCTGTCACTTACTATCAGACCCTAAATTACTTCTGTCAGTGAGTTCCTTGTACTCTTTTGTATTTCTTGCAGTATCCTGGAAATAGAAATTCTCCCATAAAATCCATCTGGGAAGGATTTTCAATGAGTATCTTCTCATCATCTGAAAGAATCAACGACAGATGTGACCATGTATTTGTTCTTAATTTTCTACTACTGAACAGGGAGGCTATAATTGCTCAGGATCTCAGAAAAGGTTCAGACAAGAGCAAGAACCATGTATCTTGCAGCTTGGTGTATCAGGATGGACCCAGAAACCTCTGACTAAATACATATTCTGCATTTAATTGAGCAAGTGGAGATGTTAATCAGCCTGTTACTAATCACAAATATATCTATTGGATATTATTAATGGATGATTAGAGCAACATCTTTTCTACAGATGAAGAACTAGACAATTATATTAATATTTTTACAGGCAAAATTATTGTATTTTGTACCCATGTGTGCAAGAATGAGCAGAATTGGAGAATCACCCTCAGCAAAATTTACTGACCACATGTGAGTCACTTATTGACACCAAAACCAGTTCGTAATGTCTGATTCCCAAGCAGGAACTGCAGATGGTGTTGTGTTGTGCATTTAAATTGAAGCAACAACTGAGCCTAGTAAAATGCCTGACTTCCATGTGTATGTACAAATCAATATAATCAATGAGGATGACCCTGATCATGATGTCTGCTTCATAAAATGAGCATCTATTACTCATGAAAAAGATGTAAACAGACTGGGGATATAGCTCAGTTGGTAGAGTGCTTGCCCTAAGGTCCTGGGTTCAATACCCTGCACTACAGCAGAAGAAGAAGAAGAAGAAGAAGAAGAAGAAGAAGAAGAAGAAGAAGGAGGAGGAGGAGGAGGAGGAGGAGGAGGAGGAGGAGGAGGAGGAGGAGGAGGAAAGAGTCATGTGCTGCTTCACAGAGAAGCAGAACATTTGACAGTGTCTTGAGGGATTGGAAGGACTGGAAAGTGTGGAGAAAGTGGGGGAAATTACAAGAGCAAATGTACAGGGGTTCTAAATGACACAGGATATTTTGCAAGGAGATGAAGTGCAGTAGAATACCTGGTTACCCAAATGTTATGAAGCATCACATGATTAAAACTTCCAAAAATTCAGACCCCAAAATGGGACTTGTTGTCCGGATCAATGGAGAGCCACCAGATGTATAAAAATTGGAATGTGTATCTTAAGATGATTAGTGCATTGTGCCAGCAGAGTAAATTAAAGCTTCTTGAAACAATAGCAAAGTCAAAGCAGGAGAACAGGGAGATTTGGTGGGAAAGAAGTCAAGGCACCTGCTGCATCTGAGGAGATGAGTGTTGCCTGATGACATCACTTTCAAGCTGCCCTGGTGGGACATGACCACCATGTGTTACAGAGCAGAAGCTCCAAATGCTTGATTTGCATTTGTTTTTTTAAGTCTATTTATTCCTTGCTTTATGCAAAAGCTACAAATTCATTAGCTTCCTGTCAAATACCTAATATTATCTAGTGTATAAAATGTCAAAGCCTCATTCTAGGGAATCTTAAGGCAGAGAGAGAGAGAGAGAGAGAGAGAGAGAGACTGATTCCTTCATTCATTCAGTAGACATTTATCCCGTGATGGAAGCAAGTCTGGCAAGAATTGCAGGGAAAAAGTCCACAGAGTGAAGAGGTCAGGAAACAGAGAAGTCAAAGCATGTCCAAAGTGTCCGTGTGATGTTGCAGACACCAACAATGGTGACAGGGCCAGCCGTGGGCAGCAGAACTGAAGGATAAAACAGAGCTGAAGGTCAAGAACATAAAACAATAGAGCACAATAATGAAAGGTGATATTCACCTGTCACAGGTGTCAAAGGTGGGGCTCTTCAGTAGGAGGGAAGAAAGTGGTCCCGCAGCAGTGGAGGGGAGCCTGAAGGAGGAGCAGACCACAAACATATCTCCCAGTGCACGTTCAGAATCAACCACATTTCATTCCATATTGTTTGCACACTGAACTGCAGGGCCCCTGAGTGACAGAAACAAGTCAATGAAAACTGTAATGTGGCCCTGTGGTAGACCTCAGGTCAACCTGAATTGTCATGGCCAATTGGACGCAGGTATCTTTCACACCAGTTCACAAGGATGACCTGTTTGGGTTTAAGAAGCCCTACCTTTGGACATAAGGCTATTAAAGAGGAGAATTCAAACCACTCCCAAGAGATTGCAGACATTAAGTAGACATTGCTGGCGCAGACCAGAAGAAAAATGCAGATTTGTCCTCAGCACACAGGATCTGGTAGAAAGGGACCAAAGGAAGACTGGACAGGACTGCAGGATCTGGGAAGGTCTACTGACTCCAAGGTGAATGTTCCAGAGCAGGCTGCTCACGTCAGAGAATCCTCAGGATTCAGAGTCCACAGTAGCCTTCAGCTGGCACTGAGCCCCGCTCATGCAGGACAGGGACATTCTAGGATTGGTAGCTCACAGCCAAACTGCCTTTTTTGCCATGTGCCTCTCAAAGTCTCTGCAGAAATATTAATTCCAAATTAGAATCAAGAAATAAATGTCCACAATCTTAGTCAAGAACTTTCCTTTAAAATCATGACACCTCATGGGGAAAGGGATCTGTTTCAGGTGGGGATGAGAACAGATTGGAGAGGCTATTAGGGTGGCAGGTCTTATCAGGGACTCCCACACCCATATGGGGTGAAAAAGCTAGAAGGCAAGTGGTCTACCCTGGGGTCCTTAAGTTTTCCCTGACAAGTGCGTTTAAGCCCATGAGCAATTTTTGAGGAAGCCTGAAACTCATACCTAAATGTTATTTTCTACCAAGATTTCCAGTGTTGACAGTTTATCATTTTCTGTCTTCATCACACCTCATGTGGATAGAGATCTTAGGTGGAGGGAGGAGCAGGGCAGCCTTCACTCAGGACTGCTGGGCTGCTGGGGCTGGAGGGAGAAGGAGAAGCAGCAGGGTTTCTGCACCTGCAGAGGGTGATTCTGCAGCTCTGGCTAGGCTGCTGGCACAGAGGTGCAAGACCAAGTCCCCAGGTTCTGTGGGCTGGATCTTCAGAGTGGAGGGGGAGGCATTGGACATGGCAGCCGAGAACTGGTCTGTGGGCATTCCCTCATCATCTAGGACAGTTCCCCTGTGAAATAGGTGAGCAACTCCAACCTCTGCCCTGCAGTCTGTCTGTGTCAGAAAAGGTAGGTGTGGCCTGTTAAGGGCTCACATCTCAGCATCCCTTTCCTGTCTCATTGTGTCTGGGTGTCTGGTGGACCCTACCATCTGTGAGTTCTGTAAAGAAAGATAGAACTGGGTGACAGGAAGGTAAAATATAGGGAGTTATTAGAAAAAGAAGACCAGTCTGAGAAAGTTAAATATTCTGAGGACTCACTTGCTACCAGGACACAATGGGCCACACAACAAGTGTGGGGCTGCACACAGCACAATTAGAACAGATGTGGAAGATCCACAGGCCTTGCTGGGCAGGAGGAAGGAAGTAATCTTAGATCATTTTATTCTGACAAGCTGCATCCATCAGTGACATCATTAGGTAAGTCATTGCTCCCAACATGAAAGCTCCTTTCAGCAGAGGTTCCATGTTGGGTGATGAACTGCTCAGCACTGGATTCAATTTTAAGAGTCCTGAGAAACAGATCTACACATCTGTTTATCAGATGCCTCTGGCATCTGATCAACTGCCTCTGGCATCCCTCACCTCAGAGCCTGCCCATTCCTTCCATCTGCACCACAAACTCCAAGAACTGAAACATGAATTCCCTGTCTCATTGCAAGCCAGCTTCTCCTGAAGCTCTGGTACTGCTCTTGCTGGTGGCATGAGGCACCCATCACACACACACAACCAAATCACCCTCAGTTACGTAGAAGCTGCCCTGTGAGCTCCCAGGAAGAGGAAGAGGTCAAATCACCGTGAATTTCCAGGGGCTGCACTGATGCCATGAGACATGTTTTTAATCACAAACACCTTCCTGTCCCCAGAGCACGTCTGCTCAGGCTGGAGTTATGGAGAGTTGAATGATACTCTGCTTCTTGGGTTGGTCAATTTCATTCTCTGCTGACAAAGAAGGAACAGAAGTCCACATATGCTATTGACACCCAGACACCCTCCTGAGTCCCCTGCACCTACAACAACTGACAACTGCAAATGGCCAACAGTTTGCAGGAGGGCTCATGGCATCTGAGTGCCTGCTTCCCTTGAAGGCATTGTCCTCTGGCAGTGTGTCTTGAGCCCAGAGGGTGAAACTGTGCTCCTCACTGCTTTCTAACCATCAGCATTATTTGTTCCCTCCATGTCCAGGTGCCTGCGTGTGGCAGGCCAATGATGTTCCTCCACAGATGTGTGGGTCTAGTCCTTGAGGCCTGTGAATGTGTACACTGTGTGGCCAGGGGGACATGGCATTCCCACTGGAGTTAGGGTGGCTCATCAGGGGACACTGATACGAGGAGATTATCCTGGAATCCCCCCAAGGGATTCTGTAATCAGAGGGTCACATGACGGGGAAGGAAAGGAGGAAGAGCCAGAGTGATGCAGCCCAAGGACAGACTCGAGTGGTCACTGCTGGCTTTGGAGGTGGAAGGGCCACAAGCCAAGGTGCTGGTGATCTCCAGTGACTGAAGGACAAGATCCTCCTCTTGACCTTCCAGAAGGTGTAATTTAATTTAATAGTGGTTAATACAACTGCTGTGATAACAAAGTCATTCTTTATGGCTTGGTTTCTTTTCTGTCTTAAATAAAATAAAATCCCCTCTCAAGGAAATGATAAAACTATTTTCTTCATCTTTTCTAATAAATTTTAATTTTTGCATGTCACAATTGAGAATTAGTGTACCTGAGATGCACCTTCATGTAGGAATGAAGCAGGCCCAGGAACAGGAGGAGGACATAAGGGTCAGAAGAACACCCTGTGAGGACACTTTCCCAGGGAGGACAAACACAGAGGAGAGTGTGGCTGGAGGTGACAGCCAGGGCCAGGTGCAGGGAGGATGGAGGGACAGGAAGGCTCATGACCCAGCCCACTATGCTGTCCCCCAGGATGGAGGCAGCCAGCAGCAGAGGTCATGTGGGAGGAGACTCAGGACTGTAAGTTGAGGGATCTAAAATGGGATGAGGAAGTCACTCAAGCCCTCGGGTCAGAAAGTGGTGGCTGTGAGATTGGCAAGACCTTCAACAGGAATCCCCACTAAGCTGCAGTTTCCTTTCTCCAGTAGAAAAGCATGCTCTGAAGAGAGCAGCAGCAAGCTGAGGGGGCGGGAGGCTGAGGTCAGGCTGAGACTACAGGGGGAGGATTCAGCATTGGGGTCCTACTGCCCATGCTGTGAGTTCCCCAGGCTGGCAAGGGCTCTGTGACTCCTGGGTGCTGGGCGCTTCCTGGGGTGGGCCAGGGCTCCTGACACAGGCAGCCACAGTCTTCCTGTTCACACTTTATGTGCAGAGGGGAGGTGGCCCTGCAGCACTGTGGAGTCACTGCTGGCACAGAAGTACACAGATGTCTGGGAGCTGGTGGCCGACTCCAGTGTGAGGGAGTAGTCCTCTGTCTTCTCCCTGGAGACACTGTATCCTTCAGATGCTTCTCCTTCTTGAGTGTTTTGAGCAGAATATGAGTAATGGATCAGCCGCAGCCTGTGCCCTGGGTCTTGTCGGTACCAGTACATATTGTCACGGTTGTCAGTCTGGTGGCAGTTCAAAGTCACCTTTTCTCCTGTCTCTGTGATGATATGTCTTGGGCTCTGGGTGATCTCAGCCTCCATGTGTCCTGCAGTGGAGAAGGACAGAGTGCAATGATGTCACCTCAAAGAAAGACTTGGATTGAGGCCTTGGCATTCCAGGGAAGGAAGTCCCACCATGGCCAGCACTCACCTGCCCAGAGGAGGCAGCAGGCCACACAGAGGAAGAGCTTGGTGCCCATGTTAGGATCGAGTGAGAATCCTGTCCTCTGGCCCTGTTTGGAGGAAACAGAACTTTTGTCATCAGTGACGGAGTGATGACATTGTAACCTAGAAATTCATGAGCTGTACAAATAACCTGCCACACCCTTTCCCTAAGGAAAAAGTCAATATTCAACATATATAGATATAGATAGATATGTATATAGATGTGTATCATGAAATGTGATCTTATCTCATATTACACATGCATAATTCAACAGCTCTGAATGGAAAGAATTTGTAGTCAGTTTTAATTTACAAGTGTGCAGGCTCCTTCCCTGATTCTAGGAAGGATATTTGGTCCTCTAGGCAGATTTTAATCCCATAACTGTAGAGTTCCTTATTTGTGTGCTGCTTTAATTTTCTCCCAAATTTCTTCAATATAAGGAACGTTCACATGCAGGCATGGTGCCTTCTATAACTTCTCTGCTCAGAAGTCATCACCAAGTTTCTTGTACTAGTTCTTTTTGCCCAAATTCTGGGAAGTCAAAGCGCTACTTCAATGCTGTTCTTGCTTGCATAAATCATCTGACATCCAGAAAGACTTTTTTTTTTTTTTTTTTTTGTGAAACCAGGAATTGAACTCAGGGACACTCGGCCACTGAGCCACATCCCCAGCCCTTTTTTGTATTTTATTTAGAGACAGGGTGTCACTGAGTTGCTTAGGGCCTCGCTAAGTTGCTGAGGCTGGCTTTGAACTTGCGATCCTCCTGACGCAGCCTCCCAAGTCGCTTGGATTACAGGTGTGCGCCACCACGCCCGGCCATCCAGAAAGATTTAAGATCATCAAGATCAAGGGCATTTTAATTTGAAAAAGTTTTTTCATCAAGTCTCTCAAAAAAGTCAGGGACAGGAGTCTTTCCATGCAGGCCCAGGCCACAGTGCATTCCTGTGGATATGAATTGTTTTGTTTTAGTTGAGGTGATGGAATTCTGGCCATTTAGGTGCCCATGACATTATTTCCTATCAAAAAAAGAGATGGATGCTTATTGATGTGGATGAATTATTTGCATGAGTCTGGTTCCTTCACTGTCATAGGGAATATTTTTGTCCTCACTCATAAGGTCTTGTGTCCACCAAATAGGAGAAGATTCATTGAATCATGAAGCTGCTATCTTGCAAGAGCAGTGAGTGTGGTTCTTTCCCATATTGGCCATACCTCAGTGTGAAGCCTTGTTCTGTGTTTCCACTTCTCAGTGGAGCCTTGATGGATCCTCTCTACCCTCACGCCTAGTGAACAGGATGCAGTACACAGAGACACCAGAGGAAATCAGGGTAGCACTCCTAGGGCTGGCTATGGCAGGGGCATGGTCAGTCCAGGATCGGCTCTCCTATATATGGCCAGAGTTGGGCTGGTCCCAAGAGCCACCAAGATTAGGCTCTTGGAATTCCCTAGCTCTGAGCATCGTTTCCAAAATTAAGTCTGATCTACCAAAAATACTCACACTTCTTTGGGGAAATCAGCATCCCCCAGGAGTATCTCCTTTTCATTAAACGTGTAATTAATTATTAAGTCATAAATGTTCTGTTGTTGGAAGTGTACACTTGAGCTTGATGCTATGACAGGACAGGACTGACAAAAATGACCTACCTTAACTGTATGAGTCCTCAAAGTCGAAAGGCAATAAGCTATGTAACCCTGTCCCATAAAGTGACTTCCCCCTGCTGCCCAGTTCTTCTTCAAGGGAAGAGACTCTCCTCTGCTACACATTCTTGATCAAGACCAGGGCAGGATCAGGGGATTTCAGCAAAACCTTTAAGTTTTGAGATGTAGGTTTCCATTCTGCTTTTGATACATGTAAATATGAAATATAGGGAGAACCATGGGCTACAGGTCACTTCGTGGGCATAAAGTGATGTACTGTGGTCATCCATAAGGTGGATACTAGTGTCTATCCTTGCATCAAAACTCATCATAAACACCACTGTAACACTGAGTAGGGGTTACTGCCCCTTGCTGGGAATTGGAAGGTGCCAGCTGAGATGTAAGATCATCCAGAAGTTCTGAGTCCTAAAAGTCCAGGAGCACTCTGGCTGAGCTCAGCCAGACACACAGAGTGGTAACAATGAGCTAGAAGCATGCATGGGCCTTGGCTAAGTCTATGTAGCAACCCACACTTCCTCTCCTTGGAACACCCTCAGCTGGGTCAGGAAGGTTTGGGTACAGAAAGTCAATGAGTCTGCAGGGCTGTGCAAGCTGCTGGCACACAGATACATGGCTGAGTCCCCCAGCTGCAAGGTGCTCATGTTCAGCTCAGAGTGATAGTCATCAAACTGTTGAGCTGAGAATCGATCAGGGAAGACTCCTTTGTTTCTCTCCCGTTTATCATCATACTGAATAAGGAACTGAGGACTCTGACCAGGGGACTGCTGGTACCAGGACACACTTTCGTGTCCAGAGATGGGATAGCACTTCAGAGTGCTCTTTCCTCCCTTTGCTTTGATGAGGTGTCTCGGGGACTGGATGACTTCAGCATCCACTGAACCTGGGGATGAAGGAGACAGGAGTGAATACCTGACCCAGAGAAGAGTTGGATCCAAAGCAACAGGAAAGGACTGTGGCTCCAGGGGTTGTCCCCTGTGCTCAGGACTCACCTGCTCTCAGGAGACACAAGGTGATACAGCAGAGGAGCCTGGGTCCCCAGGCAGAGTCAGGATGGTCAAGTCTCAGCATCTTTGCACTCAGGTTGCTGGTCTGAGAGCAGGCACATGGCTCCTCCCTTTTCTCTCTTTGGAGGGTTTCCTGTGACATCAGTGATGTCACTGTTCTGATGCCAGTGTTCCTGTGGGCTTAGTAGGCACCCTGCCGCCCCTGGATATTCTCAGGTGATGCAGTCCTCCGCATCTTATGAGCTTTTGTGTGGCAGTGGCAGCTGGCTGTGCTGAGCAGGGCAGGGCAGGGTGGCAGGCAGATGTCCATGCCCACAGCTCTCCAACATTTCTGCAAGTCCGGGGTTTTCTCTCCCCACTGGATGGTGGTGTGGGCTGTCCCCTGAAGCCCCATCACATCCCTTGTCAAATGCAGGCTCCCAGAGAGGCCTGGATGGCTCCACAGTGCAGTTCATGGCTCCTACACATCAGGGATATGCAGAGGCCATGACTCACATGCCCTGCCCAGCACTGTCTGGCTCACCAGGTGTTATCCCTGACACAGCCCCCATCTAAGATCCCTGAGCCATGGTCTCCCAGAAGCACTGGCTCAGCTCACTCAGTGGACCCACAGTGTTCTCTAGTGGCCACTATGCATTCTCTAGGAGGAACAGAAGGGATGCTGTCCAGAGAGACAGTACCTGTCTAAATGAAGCCTCAGGAACTGCAGGACACAGCAGAGCACCCTCAGGTTTGAGGTTTACCTTCTGCAGTCTCAGCTGTCCTTGGAGTTGAGGGAAGCAGGAAGCAAACTCCTCTGTTCTTCTGAGAAAGGGAATAAAATTCTAAACCTTGCCCATTGATGTTGTAGGATGGAGAAACCCGCCAGTCATTAGATACAAGCTGCCCTGGAAATGGGGTGGGAGTGGGCAGACCACTCTCTGTACCCATAGTCAGTTCTTGGAGGGCAATAGTGGGCTTCCTTGCCCAGTGAGCCTCTAAGGGGCAGGGACTAAAACCAGCCCACCCCAGGAACAGGAATGGCCTCTCTATTCAGCTTTTCTTTTGAATACTCTGTTCAACACTTTGACTCCTTCCTTTGTTTGAATTGTTTGTGCTCTTTCTGATTGATTTGTAGGAATTCTTCTATTATGAATACCATATGGCCCTTTCATTCATATGCATATCACATTATTTTTATTTAGACTGAGAACCATGTACTCTTTTAAGGTTAGCACATTTTCTGTGTCCTTGGAAATCTTGGCCTAGCCCAAGATCATGAGGAGAGCTAGCTAAGCTTTCTTCCAGAAGCTTTAGACCTGAGTTTTCAGATCACTGAGGACTTGAATCACCTGATATTAACTTTAGTTTGTGGCAAGTGTCAGCAAACTTCTTCAAAGGGTCGTATTTTATGTGTTGTGCTCCCACCATGCAGACTCTGTCTACTGATTATTCCACTTTTCATCATAAAACAAAAGAAATACAGACAATATAAAAGGAATGAATGTGGCTGTGTTCTGTTGAAACTTTATCATTGAGTTTGAAGTTTTGTGTTATTTTCATAGGTCCCACAATATGACATTAAAAATATTTTTAATAATTCAAAAGTGAAAAAAAAAAAATTTGCCTCTGGGCCCTGTGAAAGGAAGCACAGATCATACGTTGCCCTGGGTTAGTGTTTGCCTGTGTCTGCCTTCTCAAACACGGTAAGAATTGAGATTCTTTATATGGGCATGTCCAGGTGTAGTCTGTCCAGTACTGGTTGCTGAATACACTATTTTTACCTTCTTTTAGCTACTTTAGTGATTGTCTAGGGACTACCATATGCATCTGCGACTTACTACTATCTACCTGCAGAAATATTCTATTTAACATTACATTTTATGTGAGTGCCTTTTATTAGGAGAAGAAAGTTTCACTTACTGAGAGTTTGTGAATCAGGACTGGATATGGAATTTAAATAATTGTGTGCTGAGCATCCATAGATGTAATCATATTGTTTTTATTTCGATTTTTCTAGCTGAATGATAAATCAGTCATTACTGAAGGAAATTCCACTTGGTCACTTCATATCATCACTTTTATGTGTTATTAGACTCAATACACCACTGTAAAAGAAATATTGACTGTGTGTCCATGAGGGATATTTAGTTCTTTGCTGTCATTGTTGCAATAGCTCTGACTTTGATGTCCAAGTGGTGCTGTCCTCCAAGGAAGGCATATTGTCCTCCAAGCAGGCATATTGTTTTTGGAGACTTTGGTGAGACAATTATAAAATATGTATGAAAAGTAAGAAGAAGGAATGGTCCTCAAGAGTCCTTGACATAAAGGAACAAAGCATTAGGAAATAAGACAGTGTTTCATTAGTGCAAGAACTCACAAAGCAGATGAATTGAACAGAGCAGAGCTGCAGAAAACAGACCAGTGCAATTCCAGGGCAGTGAGGAAAGCTAAGAGACGACCAGCTGACTCTAGTGCTCTAGCTTGAGGTGAGTCAGAAAAAAGAGCTAGGGTGAAATATAAGAAAACATGATCATTCGGAAGTAGGCAGCAATTTCCTAATCTGAATATAAAAATACCAAGTGATAACTACAAAAATCCCTGTGGTGTTTTGAATAGGAGATGTCTCCCTTAAAGTCCACGTGCCAATATAGGAACATTCAGAAGTGAAATGGTGAGACTGCTGAAGCCAGAATTGGATAGGCAGTTAGTGTAGAAATAAAGAAATCTGGTCAATGAAGAAAATGGAGGACATGAAAGTCATCTGCATCTGAAAGTTGGAGGCCCTTGAGAATGGAATATCAAAGATCTCTGGAGACCATTGATTACCAAATTTACCTGCCCTTATTAAGGACTATAGGCAAAGAGTTGCTAATTAATACCCGCTGGGACATTACCTGTTATGGCTTCAGCTCTCCCCCTGCCCATCCGCTTCTCAGCTTTTGCATCTGACCTGCAAAACTGGGCCTAGACAAGGAGGGAAGAAATGAGGGGCAAGGGAGCAGGAGGGTAAAACTTACAAAAAGGACAGGATTTACTCATCACATAGAATCCACCTTTGGGTCCCCTTCTTCCACCAGGGAGAAGTCTTATTGAAGACTTTTCTTCAATAAAGCTCTTTACTTTCTCCTCTGCACTTGCCTCGCTGTGCTTTTCTGGTGGTATCCTTCAACCCCTGAGGAAGCAGGACTGGGCACCATAAAAAGTGGTATCACTATGAGAGCTGTCACCTGATGGGTAGATTATGGCTTACTGAGTGCTAACGGTAGGCAGGTGGGGCCTGGTGGAGGGAGCAGGTCACTGGGAGGGTATTCTTGAGGAATATATTTTTCCCTTTCCAGGAAGTGTTCCCAGCTTCTCACCTGAATTGCCAGTGATGCAGAGTCACCAAGATTTAATCCATCTGATGAGGTAAAAAAAGGGAGCCTGGGTTGTCTGTAAATTGTTAATAGTAAAGGTTCCCCCAAACAATTCTGCAACCATTTCAGCTCACAGTACAGAATTAGCAAGTTTGCAATTACCACCCTCAACACTGTCCCATGTGTAACAAGTTGCAGAACTTATCTTTTTCCTCCAGATCCATCCTGGTTTCTAGAAGCTGATCACAATTTATTATATAAATGGCTTGCATTTATCTCTCCCTCCCTAGTGAATGTGGCTTATGGGAGACAATATCTGGAGATGGAGGGAGGGAGGGTTACAATAGTCCTGATCTGCAAGATCTAGTCCCATGGCTCCCTTCTTGCTAGAATGCAGTTCTTACTGGCTGTTTTTAATCTACTAAACGGCACAGTGCCTTGTAGGAATGATAGTAGGGTGAAGCAGACATTATTACCTCATGTACATGTATGACTGCATAACTGATGTGATCCTACACATGTACAATCAGAAAAATGAGAATTATCTCCATCTATACATTTATGTATATACATTTATGTATATCAAGGTGCATAAGTGAATTCTACTGTTATGTATAATTAATTAGAACAAATCCAAATATTAAAATAAAAAAGTTTGCTATTGAAGCTTCATCTCACACCCAGAGCTCCAAAGCCTCTCATCTGGATTTGAGGCTATGTGAATAAGAACCACCCACTAATTCCAGTTCCAAATGCTCCTCCTATCCTTGCAAGTTTTGTCTGACACTGCCCAGCTTTGTAAATAATCCACTTATTGCCCCTCTTCTGTCTTCCCAGGACTCTGACTAAAAGTCCTAGCAAAGGAAAAAATGAGCTTTGGTGAGATAATTTGCCGAAAAAATTCCCCAAAAGATCTAACATTCAGCAGTTGAAGGTAACACATTTCTAACTTTCTGCAATTAGCGGGCAAACTTCTAACATTATGCAATTAACATTGCTAACAGAGCCAGAAGGAGCAATGATAAATATTCAGTGTGATAATAAACAGTGTGACTTGGGGACACAGAAGTCAAAAGAGATCCAGAAAAAATTTGATGCACAACCTCATGTTCTCCTGCCTAGGGAAGAGGACAGCAGGGAACCTCACTTCCTGCACAGGTGTACATGCTGATGCTGCACCTGGATGCCCTCTTCAGCA
The DNA here is from genome assembly GCA_020662805.1 of Glaucomys volans. Lineage (NCBI taxonomy): Eukaryota > Metazoa > Chordata > Mammalia > Rodentia > Sciuridae > Glaucomys > Glaucomys volans. The sequence goes on along the minus strand of JAJEJO010053218.1, from coordinate 4,740 downwards.
ACACCTTCCCATCCCCCATTCACTGGGCCCTAAGTAGTCAATGAACAGTTGGCAATGGAAAGATGCCAATAACATCAAAAATAGGTATGATAGGATAAATTCTATGAATATACAGCTGTTCATCTTGTGATTTTGGCAGCAGAGCCTTGTCCACTGATGACAGAGGACAAGGAAAGAGACTGGTACAATGGAGCATTAGAATAAGAAACAGATAAGAGCAACTCATGACGGTGTGGGAGGGGGAAAATGCCTTAAGATGCAAGGATACTGGCAATAAAGAAAATGTAAAGCAGACTTCATTCAAATTGAAATGAATGAAAATTCAGTTCATCAAAAGACACTGATAAGAAAAAAAAATGACAAGCCACTTTGTGAGAAGACAGACTCAGTAGTTCAATCATCTAACCTCCTATCTAGACTATAAAAAGATATTTTCTCAATATCAATAAATAAAATTAAAATTAAATAATCCAAGTTTAATTGTGCAAATTTAAAAGCAGGCACTTTAAAAAGGAGAAAAGATGATAAGAAAATTGTAATAACCAATAATCACATGACAATTGGAAATAGTATTACTCATCAGGGAAATGGGAAGGAGACACTACTTAGACCCAATAGAGTGGCCGATGAAAGAAGATTGAGAACACAAAATATGTCAGAGAATTTGGAACAAGGTAGATCCTACTCCTTTGAATCCTACCTCTGAAAATATGCAGAGACATTATGGTACACTTACACAACACAACTCTAAAATCAAAATGAATAATTTACTGATATACCAAACTCTCTCTCTCTCTCTCTCTCTATATATATATATATATATATATATATATTTCAAAAAATATTTTGTGGAATAGAGGTCAATATAAAAAGAGTAGTAAATAACTCCATTTCTAGGAAGTTCAAGAATACACAAAACTTTTCAGTGGGGATAGAAATAAGAAATGTGGTTACCTCTTCAACAGAAATGGATGGGGAAGGGGCATGAGGAAGCTTTCTTGGATGATAGACATATTCTCAATCATGATTTCGGTTTGATTGCAGTGGTGTGTGCCTTAATCAATATTTGGCAAAAGTCTACTGATTAGCTTGAGTATTTTACTCGTGATTTTACCTTAAAAAATAATTAATATGAACTAAATAAATGAATCACATAAGAATGCAAGTCATGTACAAAAATGCGATTGTATTCAATTTTTCCATTTTAAAATTTTTAAGCAAATGTGTATAGACATATTTCACAGAATATTGAGTATATGAGAAGAGTTCAAGAATGAAATACATAACATACAAATTTAGAGTCAAAATAAGCTGGAGTAACAAATTAGAGAAGAAACATCTGAGCATTGATTGCTGAATTAAAGTTGTAGACAAACACAAACTTAAGTGAAAATCCATAAGGCTGTTGGACTCATTCACAAATTTCTGTAAATGTCATAACTTGTGGAACTGGTCTTCCATCAGTCTCACCATTCAGTCTTTCATTTGAGCTTTCAGCCATTCATCAGCTGTGAACTGACATTTTGCCAACAAGTTTCCTGTTCCCCTCTTCACAAGCAGGGCCCTAGGTGAGCAGGTGCAGGCCTCTGGCAACCTCACAAAGGTGCACAGTGGATGTTAGGTCTAATTGGGCGGCTGCAGGGGGAGGGAGCACGGTCACCTAGCAACACACTGTGCCAGAAGTGACCAATGAGGCAGACCTGCTGACTCTGACATCCACCTTGGGTCCACCTTTTCCTGGGCAGAACCCCTTGACCTCCTTCCTCTGTATAAAAACCCTGAGCAGCCAAAGCCACGTGCGATTTCTCCTGGCTCTCCCACCCCGACTTTCACCCCAGGGGCTGGAGATTTCGCCCAGGACACACATTCCAATAAAATCAAGCTACCACTTTTGTCTGACTCTGGCGAGCGCACTCCTTTCGCTACCCGCCGCCTTTGAGAGCTTTACCTGCCGGGCCCAGTCTCCACTTTCGTGAGTTTTACAGTAGACACCATAGACAGTTGTGTTTTGTGTGTCTTGAGATAATGGATCCCATTTCAGAAATCATGCTTCTGGGTGTGACCTGTTCTGCAGGTCTCAAGGAGGGAGATGGGCTGGAGGAAAATAAAACGGTTGTCAAATATCATGCTGTAATATGTTGTAAGAAGAATATTAAGGTGATCCTGGATTATAATCTCAGCAAACTTAATTAAGAATCAAGGTCCTATTTCAAACTACCCTCAGAAGACTCAAGATAGTTCTGTGAAGACTTAGGTTACTGTCTCTTTTTGATAATTCTCCTAATGCATTTTATTCAGATCTAATATTTTGGTGCATCTAATAACATTTCCCCTCTGTGGATTATGTGTGTGTTTTAAAATTTGTTAATGAGATTCATTTAACAGGGCACTTTTGCTTAGGATCCAAAGGAATTAAAGTCAAGGTGACATTCTGTAATAGTACTACACTTGGAAAATCCAACAACACAACTCTAAAATCAAAATGAATAATCTACTGATATACCAAACTATATATATATATATATATATATATATATATATATATATATATATATTTCAAAAAATATTTTGTGGAATAGAGGTCAATATAAAAATTATTATCTGCATTCTTCTTCCCCCTTGAAAAGAAAATGGAATTCAAATTTCTTGTTGAAGTGATCATTCTATCCTTGACTCAATTGCTGCAATACTCACATTGAAGAAAGTAGCACTGAATGTTATTTGCATTTAAGGACAACACACACACACACACACACACACACACACACACACACACACACAGATAAACCCAGCTCTCACTGTCCATGCTGCACAAGGCCCCTGGGGCTGAGATCCCAATGCTGGGAGTGTTGGAGGAGCTTCAGGACAGTCTTGCTGCTGGTTGAGACAGAGGCTCTGGAAGGAGGGTGCACCTGAACCCCCTGGCTGCCCTTCTTGTGCAGAGAGCAGCTGGCTGTGCCCTGCTGTGCCTTAACTGCTGGCACAGAGGTACAGGGAGGACTGGCTGGCACTGGGAGACTCCAGAGTCAGGGAGAAGTGTTCCATCTGATTCCTGGAGGCACTGGACCCTTGGGAGGCGTCTCCCTCAGCAGTGCTGCCAACGCTGCCTGAGGAATGCAGCAGCCGCAGCCCCTGTCCTGGATCTTGTCGGTACCAGAACATTGCATTATGGTTCATATTCTGAGAACACTCCAGAGTCGTCTTTCTTCCTGTGTGTAGAATAAGGTGTCTCGGCCTCTGAGTGACCTTAGCATCCATGAGCCCTGTGGAGAGGGAGCCACAGAGTGAAGCCAAGACTTAAGAAGCAGCCACATCTGCAAAGGAGAGGGGGAGTTTGAGCCTGGACTTGGCAAACCCAAGACAGGGATGTCCAGCAGCTGCAGAGCTCACCTGTTCCCAGGAGACAAAGGGCCACACAGAGCAGTCTGGGGCTGATGCAGGTCCCCATGGGAAGGGAGCTGTCCCAGCTGAGGCTGTTACACAGGACCAACAGTGGGAGCTGAGGCTGCTCTCCATGCCTGAGGGTGGGGCTCCCTGTCACTCCTCCCCACCCTGCAGCTTCTCCCAGCCCAGGGGCCCTCCCATGGAGGTGGCTGCTTAGCAAGGCTGTGGGAGGGTGGGTGTGGCAGCAGTGCCCTGAGCTGGCACCCCATCCTGGGTTCCCACATTTCCCTGGGGCAGTTTGGGCTCTGTCTGCAGCTGGCTGACACCTGTAGCTGCCTCCCCACATTCTTAGAAGGACCTCCTACCCCTCGCAGAGATGTGGGTAGACTACTAACAACTGAAAACTTCTCAACACCAGCCTGATGTGGGATCCAAGTCCAGGCTGTCCTTAACCCTTTCCTTCCTAGGCTGCCATCCCAGACCCTCCCTGGAGATCACTGGCCCAGGGGCCTACAGTGCCATCTTGTGGCCATGTGGGAAGACTGCATCCTCTGCATAATTGGGGCTAGAGTTCCAGATGTAGTAATGGAAAAGTTTTGAGATCAATTTCTTAAATCCTAATTTGAACACTGATTCTATCACTATCTCTTTAATTTGTCACTCTTTCATAAACCACCCTCATCTTCACTCACAGACATGGCAGACGTGTGCTTGTTCAACAAGTGGCTCTGTCCTAAACCCAGCAGATGGCCTCACACACCCAGACTCAGTAACTCTCACATGTTCTGAGCCCTGGACTGGGTAACTGGAAACTGAAATGTGAAAAGCACTAGGACCCCAAGTCCTGACCTCAAAGATCTGTTCTACTATTGGGCAATTTAAGACAACTAAGCAGCCTAAGTCCTCATTTGATTACTTAGTTCCATCAAATTCAGAGACATCACATGACATAAGCGTGTTCATAAGAGGAGGAGCCTGGAGACCACAGCAGTGGTGACACAGGTGTGCGACCACAGAAGCCTTCCACATCTGGAAACATCTTTCCAGAATGGTTCTGGTTAGAGCTGGTCGAGAAGGCATTTATGTAGAATTTAGAATACAGAAACAAAATAGCTGCCACCACACATGGAAGGTCGCTGTGGTCAGACAGGGAGACACAGTGAGAGGCAGTTATACTGGTGTGCAGTAGACCATGGGGTCTTTGTTCTTGTGAATTCTGTGTCTAGCTTTTCTCCCAAACGTCCAGCACAGCCAGGCTGTGGACCCATAGTGATACCCCCCACAGAGGCAGCCACTTCCCCAGAAGCAGGATACATGCACTTCACACCACAATTCCAAGAGCACTGACCACTGGCC